>PNEQ01051099.1:0-158279 GCA_003012365.1 Medauroidea extradentata
AACTGCATGTAGTCCCGTTTATTTTCTTATTTGAATACAGCATTAGTGAAACAACATCAATTGCAAACGACCTCTCTGTATTTAATATACTTTAAAATATTTATTTAAGTTCTTACTGACATACCTACTGACTGTATAATTCTATTTAATCAGCGGCAGTACAAAGCGACGCAACCGAGTCGATTATCGTTGGCACACGGCGCTATTGCTTCGCGCCGCACAGATAGTTTAAAATTTCACCGACAGATGGCATCAGAGTTAGGTTTTCGCCGCATTGCATCATTCAGTTTGTTTTTCCATTGCGTAATGAATATGGGTTTCTGATAAACACATTCAACGTCGTCGTTCACTGCAGTATGTTGAACGGAATTTTAATTCTTGAGTTGCGTGTGTCGTGTGTTTTTTTAGTGACGGTTGTAATTTAAAAGTTCGAATATACTGTGCATGGATTTACGAGATTCGTAACGGCAATTAATAGCGCCGTTAGAGTAGACGCAGAGAAACCAATGTTATAAGACGTTAACTCGCAGGTATTTATAACTAAGATTACTACCGAGTATAGCATGTATTCAGCCCCCGTGCATTTAATGAGTACATATTGTAGCAAAAATTTAAAGCAGCACTTTAACGTAAATGTAAATATTGTACAAGACTATGTAAATAAAAGCACGTGGCAATGTTGACCTTAAACTTTTCCCATATCATAAATTACTGTACTAAAAAATTGTGATTTAAGTGTTATTAACATTTGCTGTAGTAAAAATGCTATACCTTGTGTTGTATATTACGCATTTGAGAATTTAATAATGTATTACTTATTATCCGCAGTTTTAGAGTAGAGTAAAATAATACACGAAAATTAAGTACCAATACCTGCATTTTGATTACATAAGTGCTTTTCATTCTTTTTTCAAAGAAAAATTTTTGTTGATTTAGAGATATAATAATCAAAGAATAATATCTGTGGAATAAAGCATAGGCCACTAGGTTAACCAATTAAATATGTAGATATAATGTTGAAGTAGTCACACAATGAAAGAGACAAACACAAAGTCGTGCAAGTGCACGATTGTACGATGTTTCGCCGACCAAGTTGGCTTCATCAGGCGAGAAGTAGAGGCACACTGAGTTATGGTGGTGGTGGGAACATAGAATAAATAAGTAGCATTATTTATTCTGTGGTGGAAGCATGGTTGGTGTCCCTAGTGGCCAGGATGTGAATTAGAGCATGGCGGGAAGATTCGAAATGAAAGGCTGTGAGGGTTTGAAGGTGTTCTGGTGTACTGTTTGGATTATCTGATATTTAGACCTGGTGGTTGTCTGGACTTTGTTATGTATTGATGAGCTAGCTCCCAGCGCCTGAGTTCTGAAATATGCTTGAAGGTGGTAAAACTCTCATGACTTTTGTATTGTAGAAGGTGTCAAAGTTTTGTTTACGTGGAGCAGCATGTGCTGCAACTAGCTTCTCCAATGTGTCCCAGCTATAGCTTGTTTTGAATCTGCTCTATGGCCATTCATTCTTTGTCTGAGCATGTTGCTCACCATTACAATGTTTACACTTGGTAAGTCTGCTGATGAAAGAAGTGGAGGGCTGATAGACAGCACAGGAGGCACAGCGTGGTTAGTCTCGAAGAGTTCAGGCCTCTCATGGGCCAGGGCACCGTTCCTGCAGTAATGCAACACTCTCTCGTCAGGCCTTATTTGTGCCATTACTGTATTTGCTTTCTTATCTTAATCAGGGTCTTTTATCATTGTGGTCACAACTTTGTGCTCGTTTGGTTTAGAAGCAGAAGTAGTGTGGACATTCAAATTATTCCTCTTATCACTACTGTGCCTTCCTTTTCTGAACACCAGGTCGTTCAATACAAGTGGTGAAGTATAAACTTCTATTTTTTGACTTATAATTCTTTAACATTTTGTGTGAAACTAAATTACTTGGTAGGTTCTCTATTTCAGCTGTATATAATTCATTCTCAAAATATAGTCACTCTAGGACCAAGACAATTTTATGACGTGGCATGAGCATCAGTGAAAAGGTGATAGAAGAAGGTTGGAAGTCATCCTAGAGATGGAAATGGAATGATAGGAGCACTTAGAGGAAACCACATTGTGGTAGCAACTACATTATCACAATTTTATATAAACACAGGGGTCATGTTTAATAATCAACTATCCCTCTTTATGGGAAATTAGTACAGTAGTGTGTGTCTGTGAACCTGCAGTACAGTGATTTACCTTAAGGACATGACAATGATTTAATGGTAGTAGGAAGGTGGTGGCACTCTACACTTCCTTTCAGTTTCCTTGATTGTTTCTAAAGATTCCACATTAGGAGCTTAATTCCCTGGAGTAGGGTAGGTTATCTCAGTCAGGTGACAAGGTTTTTGTTCATTACCAGGATTTTATGAATGCTTACAAATTGCAATGCTATTCAAGGTTTTAGATGGTGGGAATCTGATGATAGCCTACTTATTTTCTTCATGATGAATATTTTGTTAAATGTTACGTCCGCAATATATTCTAAATATAACATTGTTTTTTGTAGTTTGTCGAGAGGCCATCACTTGAAATTTTGAACATTAGTCAATTTCACACTGGTTAAATTCTGAACACCTTAAACTTGAAATTTTGGCCAACCTACCCTGTCCTCATGAATTTTCATAAGCAGGCTATAGAAAAAAACTGTAACAATATTTTTTTTATTGATTTATGGAAATTTAATTAAGTACCTAGTAATTATTGTTACCTTTACCAATACTTGTGCTCTTAATGAAATATATTATTTTTAGGTATATATTTATTTGTATTCTTACACTCATATGTGGGAATTGTAAATGTGATATACCTAAGTATGTGAAGTACGCATATACCCGATTTTATGAATTCAGATTTAATAACAAGATTTTGGGAACCATTAACACAAACTAGGAGTTTACAAAACATTGATTTCGCAACAAGAATTTTTCTGAAACTGTGAGCTTTCTTTTAATTGTGGTTCCATTGATAATACCTAACTTGTTACCATAGTTTGTAGTTGATTAGACATTGCACATTAAATATGGTGCACTGATGTAAAAATTTTTACAATAGTTTGCCAACAGTATCAACAAAGGTACCTATTGACAACTCTAATTTGTCATTATTAATATTGTAAACTTGGTTTACTTTGCACTGCTCAACATCTTTGCCCACAGGTGCATAGTAATTCCATGTTACAGTAGTGATTTTTCAAAATAATTACTTATGTATCAAACTTTCTGGTTTCTTTTTCGGCAGTAACAAACCAACATGACAGTAAGTGTCACTGCTGCCAGCCTACGAAAGTGGCAGACATTCCTGTGGACCTGACATGTGAGCAAGATGGCTTTGTCCTAGCTGGCTACAGTGTGTCTGTGCCTACGGAATGCAGCTGCGAAGTCTGCTCAGGTGGTGCTGAAGGGACACTCGAGCCCGGTAGTTCTGGCTCCCCAGATGTTACATCAGGAAGTGAACCAGACTATATTGCTTCCATCCCAGATATAATCTATTAATTGTATGATGTGTTTGCTAAATATATGCAGTAGTGAGTGTTGTAACATAACACGTTTTCTTACGTGTCTTTTTGAAAAATCATGCAGACTTAGTTTTGTCTGCTCATAATTGGGAATTAAAGAGAATATTTACACATCTTTAATTTCGTGAGGAGAAATTATGTTAATTGACTACCTTGTGCACATTTGTACATTAAAAAATACTAAAGTGATGAGTTTTGAATATTAATTACTCCCAGTGTTATGTAGTAACTTTCAAGAATAACATTTGGAAAGTATGTCAAGTTTAAAGTATTGTATCTTATAGAATTTTTTTCAGTAAAAATTGTGTTTCCATCATGTTTTGAGTTTTTGAATTCCAAGTTTTAAGCCAAATTATTTGTGTTGCAAGGTACACAACAAGTCTTTCGACCATATTTTCATAATACTACTGCCATATCCACTTAATATAACGAAAGTTGTGTATGTTACAGCTACTCACGTGTGAACCAAGTTTCTGAGTGATTACAAATGTTTGCTATTTTATAGTTTTCTTATTTATGAGCTTTATTGAACTGAGCAGAAAATAGCAGTTAGTTTGTACAGATTCCTAAACAAAACTGTGATGAAAGTGTTGTCTTTTATGTAAATAAATTAATTTGCGCAGCAACTATTTTAATTTATTTCACCTTCATCAATTGGAATTATTATAAAATTTATATTGTTGACATATTTTTGTAAAATGGAATTATCTCAGTTTCAGGAAGGATGTAAATTCATATGCAAATTCTATGAAGAAGGCTTGGGTGCTAGGGTAACAAATTAAAGCAATAGAGGGTTGAGGTACTCACAGGCTGGTTCTTCTTGATAGTAACATACATACGAATACGAAAGGATATACAAATTGTTGCATGAGTTCCACAGCTCTTCAATTTAAATTTTCCCGCCACACACTAGTTTGCTCCCTGGCCACTAGGAAACCAACTATGCTTCCACCACTGCCATTACTCACTGTGCTTGAACTGGCCGCCTGATGAAGCTGGCCCAGCCAGCGAAATGTCGTTCAACATTGCGCTCGCACAACAATGTGTTTGTCCTTTTGTATGTGTGTCATTATCAAGAAATACCAGTTTGTGAGTACCTCAAATCTCGGTTTATATATTTCATCATAATAGGTACGCAAAGTCCTGTTACTGGTTACTAAAGTGATAATATTTTCGTTGATTTTGGAAATTTTTAATATGATTACCTACTGTAGGTTAAATGTTTTCATAAAAATTATTTAATTTAATTTTTTGGTAACACTCAGGTGGGGTGGGTAAGGAAAGGAAATGGTGAAAGATAAAGGTTATCATTTTTGTGAAGATGCTCGTACTTTCACCTCCCTCCTCATCAAAGGTTGAAAACGGCATGAAGTCACATTTATTAAGTACAGTATTAGTTTTTTCATTAGGTACAGTTTATCCTGGTTTATTCTTACGTAACAGTGGTCAGTTTTGCATTGCAAAAAACAACTGGATGGTAGTAAATTAAAGAATAAACCAACTTGAAGGAAGAAGATCTTGTGTTGATTATGGATTATGTTTCACTCCTGCTGTAGGCGGAGCTGCTTTCAAATGCATATACAGTGGATTCTCTATCCATCGTTTCTCGTGGGACTGACAAAAAATTTCAATACATGAGGGATTTTAATGGATATGGGCTTATGCTATAATATAAAGAAATGGGCTCCATAATAAGTTCCATGGATGCAGATATTTCAGTCCATTAAGTTTCAATACATAAAGAATCCGCTGTAACTGAAAGACAAAACTCAGTAATGTTTTCATGCCACATGAACAGAATTAGGATTGTAATGTATGTTGACTTGCCACCTGATGAAGATGGTCTATGCCTAAGAGGCGTAACCGTGGGGACACAGAGAGGTACGCTCTTCCCTCACATGCTCTCAGCTTCAGAAAAATAATAAGAAAGTATATTTTTAACTATGAAATGAGAAATTATTGCACAGCAACTCTTAGACTTAGATGTAGTCATAATTTCTAAAGTTGTACTTTAGCCTGTTCAGAATTATTCCTTGTACATTTCCAAGCAAACAATAATTTGTTCTCAAAATTTTTTCCTTTCTAAGCCTATGCCTAAATACAGTGAAATCTCTGTATAAAGTACTTCAGTATTAAGTACTTTTCATTATAAATTACATAATTCCAAACCCCTAGAAAGAGTTTTTAATTTAGTTACTGTTCAGTTTAAAGTATTTTCAATATTAAGTATACAATTTTAGTTCACTTCAAGTACTTTGTAATGAGATTTCACTGTAGTGAAACTACACAAGCATGCATTTGTGCAATAAATATGTGTCGTCT
The DNA here is from genome assembly GCA_003012365.1 of Medauroidea extradentata. Taxonomy (NCBI): domain Eukaryota; kingdom Metazoa; phylum Arthropoda; class Insecta; order Phasmatodea; family Phasmatidae; genus Medauroidea; species Medauroidea extradentata. Next base: position 5,876 of record PNEQ01051099.1, read on the forward strand.
GTTTGATATGTTTCAGTTCAGAAGCACAGTACCCTAGTGACGTGAGTACGTTAAACACTTTGCTGCTTAAAAATTAATTAGGAGTTACATTTCGAAAGGAAGAACAGAAAACTCATCTGCCATCACTGGCAAGCATTGCAGTAATCTCTTTTTTAACCTCAACCTGCATAAATTAATTTTGTTATTGCATCATTTGTGCATTCATATCTGCAAGCTCTGTATTATCATGCGTCATGTATTGTGCCATCTACCTAGCATACCACTTCTACAATATATTGTTTTTCCTACTTTGAGCGTTGATACCACGATCCCCACAAAATTATTAATACAATTAAAAAACTCTTGGAAAATGGATGTTAATTGCCTATAAATTCACTGAGGCAAAAAAATAACAATAATTTACGGTAAATGAACTAGGTGCAGTTTGATAACACTGATTTTTTTAAAGTAGGTTAGCAGGTCGCATTACATTTTAGAGTTTTTTCTGTTTGTACATATTTCTAAGAACCTGACCCAAGACAGTTAGCGAAATATACTGTATATTGTCATATTAATTCTTTAAAAATAAAAATGTAGATTACTGAGCGAAAAGTCAAACCAATACTATTGTGGTATAATGTGTAATTTGTGTTCATTACACATATATTTGTAGAGAAGCAAGACTGTGGAGCAAGCATTGAGCATGATAGTTAATCCATTTGTGCTTCCCACAGACATAGCATAGTTTTAAACTAAATTACAGTAGAACCTGATTACAGTGGAACCCCTGAATTACACCCCCTGATTATACACTTTCCTGCCATTTACACTGTTTGTATTTTGTCCCAATTAATGATTTTACATTATAACCTTCCCTTAGATTACACTTTCCTGCATTTTACACCATTTTTTACTGGTCCCTTGAGAAGTGTAATTCAGGGGTTCCACATTATATTGTTTCTGAAGGGACCCAAAATATTTCTACTGTATAAGTATAGAAAATATTATAAGATGTGTAGACATATATGCACAAGTACGTAGAGAATCAGTACTTGCAGGTGGTAGAACAGTGACTGCCATCCGAGTTAGCTGGCTTGGCCAGCGAAATGTCGTGATTGTGCAACTTCACGAAAAATGTGTTGTCCGTGTGTTTTTTATGTTCTCCCACCTGCAAGTACTGTTTCTGTAAGCAGTAGAACCCTGTTATAACATTTTTCAAGGGACCTGTGAAAAAAAGTGTTATATGCAGGAAAATGTAATAAGCAGGAATCGATATTTTTAAACCAATAAATGGATATTACTCAAAAATAACTAAAAATTTGATAGTTTATGTACAGTAAATAAGCTTATAATGAGAGTAAATGAGGTTATAGTTACTGTGCCATCAGAAACGTGATGAATACATACATGGTGTGTATAATTGAGGCTTTCCCATTTGTCTTCGTAAGTTCATGATTGTCATCTTCAGGATCACAGTCTTTAATATCACTGTAATGTACACTTATGATGCTATCTCAGACATAAATTTGTTTATTACTGTTGTTTTTAGTCTACAGCTTAGTTATTTTATCTAAAATAACACAATTAAAAAAAATTTAACCTAGTTGTGGTTAATGTCTGAGAAAAAAGTGATGTTATATGCAGGAAATGAAAATACAAGTGTTGTTATAAGCAGGAAATGAAAGCATTATGCTTTATGGGAAAATGATGGGACCAAAGAAAAGTGATGTTATATGCAGGAAAATGTTATATCCAGAAATGGTTCTACTGTACTTGTGCATCTCTGTGTACATGTTTTAGCAATTAGTAGCCTAGTGCCCATTTGCTACCTTTTCTTTGTTTACAAAACATTAATGTATTAAGAGTGACTTCATTGGGTAATTAACCAGTGCAGATGTGGTGACATTTAAAAGATACTGAAGTTTTCATTGAACATACAATCATGGTGTGCAGGAATGATGCATAGAGAGATGCAAAATTTGTGTTCTTATTTATGAACAGACTAGACTTCATTAACCTGTTACATCCTTGAACACAATCTGTGATGTCATTACCCACTGGTCCTTATGTACTATAATGTACAGTGCTGTTCAGAATAAATGAGCGCACTCGTGTTCTGCAGGTGCACCAACTCGCAGGCACCAAGAACAGGTGTGACATATGGCATGACATGGCTTTATTAGTGTCATTCACAGTTTAATATATAGTATCCAATTAAAAGCATCCTCTTCTGACTTTCCGTGGTGTAGTCTATAAATACTACTCTGCCTACTTTATCAGGTCTAATTAGAGACCAAAAACTTACTCAGGTTCAGAACTGCACTTTTCACTGTACAGTGGTTATGTACTGTAGCCTTATCTAAATGATCTTTAAGTACTACGATTGGAAGTTCCAATTTATAGTTTTTCCTACTTTGCATTGGGATTTGTAGAAGTTTTTTTCCATTGTTATTGATGTTCTGACAGGAGCAGTGGAAGACATAAAAACTTTTGCAGCTTGTGTTGGCTTATTATAAATTCGTAATACTTCAGGTTTGTCTCCGTAATATGTTTCATGACCACTTTGAGTTTTTTCTGTTTCTACATATTTCTAAGACCCTGACCCAAGACAGTTAGCGAAATATACTGTATATTGTCATATTAATTGTTTAAAAATAAAAACGTAGGTTAGTGAGCGAAGAGTCTAGTCCATACTGTTGTGGTATAATGTGTAATTGTTGTTCATGCACATTAATTTTGGTCCGGCAAAATATCATTCCAGTACACGTGGTGTAGTAAAACTATCGAAAATATTTTAATATCACAGTCTGCAAGAAATTTTGAATGCAGCCGATTTTCACACACATACAGTGAACATTCCTAAAAGCGACGGAGAAGTAAAATGACGGGATGCCAGTTGAAAGTGTTCAGGATAATGATGTAAGGACGCAACACAGAATAAGCAGCTCGGATCAACAAGTGATTGCGTACTTGAAATCCTTGTCAGTGTTACACTTACCACTCCCTTGTACCCAAGCCTCAAATATGCAAGATACCTCTTAGCAGGCAGAGCTCTTAATAGAGAAATGTGAACAATTCCTTTTTGAAATTCATATTTTAAAACCTAACTTTAATGGAAACAATCCATTATGAACACTTAAATTCATATTACATTAATTGTAATCCCATCTTAAAAATACGTATTATGACTATATTGGATATTAATGTTTCGAGTTGTCTGTTTCTTTAGTTACAATAAAATTTACGAACATACTAACATTTAACCCACATATGTAGCATGAAATATTGTCTTTAAGCTATAATATCATCTGTGAACTTCAAGAGGTGACCACAGAAATAGCTTCGTGAGCGCCACTATTGCCTTTTATAAAGAAAAATCAAATATGGTAAGGTTTTGTAATTGTTATACCACTTACATGTTATAACTGAAAATGTCGAACAGTAAACAGCTGTTGGCGCCCTGATAGAGCTGCGGCTTGTTTTAAAATTGGTTAGATGATTTTTTTGGTTGCAATTTGTGCCGGGAAAGTCTACTTATTGGTGGCAAAAAAGATTCTAGTCTATTATAGTAAGCAGTAAACTATTAAATTTTAAAAGCTTGTAATTATGTTTGTGAAAAGCAATAATAAATAATATATTTGTGCAAAACATCTTGTATAAAGAGGATAATTTATCTCCAGTGTGATTTAGATGACATGTTTCTTATAAACTTACCAAGATTATGAAGTATGAAAGTGTTATAGTCATTCACATGCATCAGTAAATAAATAAAGTATGTTATAAATTCGTGCTAATCTTAATTTGCTGCACAAAAATTTGATCAATCATTAAATGTAACGAGTTGATGACAGTGAAAATTAGGCCAGAATAAGAAAAATTATGGAAATGGGCGTTGTGAACGCAAATAAGATGTTGTTCTGTTAGTTCTGTGGTTTTAAGAGTTTTGGTGTTCCGTTCCAGAATTTTTTTTCTTTCCTAAATCATTTGTATGTGCGTGGAAGTCCTTTCTGTAGCATCATTAATTTTTCCTGATTAATGAAAATAATAAGCATAATAAGATTGGTTTTTTCACATTTGTATGAAGTTTGGCCCACAAAGTGGGAGATTTGCAATCAGCACTCTGTAGCAATGCTAACTACAAGAAATGCTAAATTATTCACGCAGAGTGTGAGAATGGGTTATCTGTAGATCTTAATAGCTTTTTTTGCCTACGTAAGTGCAGTTCACTGATTATCGTGTTAGGCTGCTTTGCTAAATGCTTTAAATTCTGTAAAGAAAATTAATTTTGTCGTTCTGTTTGCAATTTTATACCATTCTTGTCATCCTGTCCTTATATCTCATTTTATTCAAACCAGTAAACAGTAGTGATGATACCTGTTTTAGTCTGATTTTGAGAAATGTTAATTGTAGCACTAAGCATATTTTAACAACATGGATTTTGGTTTGCAGCATACACGACCTGCACAGCCTCTAAATTATAGACTGCCACTAAATTTCTACATTCGTGAAGGTTAATGTTTCAACAGAAGTAGAGTGCACTTAATACTGATCCTCTTTTTGACATTTTTCCTTATGTCCCCATCGACAGAGATTTTGGCTTTAATCAGTTGTAGCGAGTCTGCTTTGCGTGTATTATGATGATGTTCGCAGCGCTAGATGTGTTGCTGTCTCACTGTTCGGGGCATTGAGGTTATGTAATGTGGCTTGCTCCGGATAGCTCAGTTTGTTTAAATTAGTTGCAGGTGTAAATATCCATTGCGATTTCACTAATTAAAACTCACAAAATATGGCAACTGTTGGTTTATTTTTAGTCCTACTTTTTTTATATTTTTTTACTGCGTGATGTTGCTATAAATGACGGTTTGGTACCAAACACAAATAAAATGATCAGATGTCCGGCGTTACCATGTCCGAAGTTGGTTAAACAAAACAAAAAATATTAATACGAAACACCAGTCCGTTGCCTGAAACGTAAGCAATTACTATGTTATGCTATGCCATCCCACAGTTATGGCACAAACCCCCTATCTCCCGCCACCTTGATATAAATTTTAAAGTTCAAAGGAAAAAAAAAACAAGGGGCACTAAAGCCTCCTACAGCCTTTCCAGCGCTCCCAGGGCCAGTCCTGCTGCACCCTCGTGACCTGCTGATCTCTCTCTGCAACATGACTCCCTCGGGCCAGCGCCCAGCACCAACTCAACCACCGTGGGCCAGCGCCCGGCACTCACTCACTCACTACCTCACGGCAACAGACATGGTAACAAATAGCGCACCTCGGTGGAGTGATACAACAGAATCCAAAAGTTATCAAAACCAAAAAAATTACACTTAAAACATAAAACAAAAGATTCCAAAATTTGAATTTACAGTTTTTTCATCAAAATAATATTCTTTATCCACACAAGTATAATAGTTGGGGACAAAAGGTGTGCAACAGCAGAACTACTTTTGTGGTGCAATACCCTAAGCAACCCCCTGCGATGGCTGACCTACGTGCGTCAATAACCTACGTTATGAAGAAATTCCATGAAGCAAGCGGTCAACCATAACGTCGCCGCCAAAAATCCTACAGCCTGGAAAAGCTTGCAACACAAAAAGTTACTCACTTCACCATACTAAAATTCCCAAAACTCAAAAATTAGTTAAAATACAAGAAAAAGTAACATTAACAAAATTAATTAAAATTCTACTGTGGTCAATTTGAAACCAAGCAAGCCAGGACACTACACAAATAACTCTACTTTAAAATTCCTGACTATTTTCATATTTAAATTTTGAAATGATACTGAAAACGACATACAGCCTGTCATTTAAGATTTAAATTTTAATAAGAAAAATAAATAATTGACGTAGATTTAAACAAGATGGGGAAGTGGCTGAACACTTCACATAGTGCACACTTTAAATTTATTGATCCAGTTCTCAGTATTTTTATCCTGTGTTGCAAACTAGAAGAAACGACTGCCTGTCTTGCGCATGTCATGTATGTTGAGACATCATTGGGTAAAACTTATGGTGGTAAAACATACGTAGCACCCCGATTCACAACCACATGTAACGTATGTACGTGGGCAAGCCTGAATTTAAGGTTTTTGGGATTGGATTCAGAACACCAATCAAAGAATCTAGAAGTGTTCAAAAATTGTTTTCGTTAGTGCGAAATGCCTGCATTAAAATATAAACAATTGTTTTGAAACGAAACATAGATTACAAAGTAGAAAGTTGATAATCTCTGTAACATACGTACGCATGCTATGTAAGGGTGTGGATGCTAACATGCAACTTCATTGTTTCTACTTTTAATTGAAAAAAGTCCTGGCAGCACAGTTCTCAATGCCAATGAAGTTAACAGTCTAGTCCTCATATGTCTTTGCACATGACGTCAGCCCCTAACAAGTATTAATTTAGCTTCTCCCTTAGTAAGATAATAAACTAGTAATAATATTTTCCCTGAACTTGTATCCTTAAGCAAATAGGTACATACATAAATAAAAACCCTATTTAGCATAACAGACTGAACTAGATTATGTTGATTTCAGACCTGCAGTAAGTTTCAAATATATATATATATATATATATATATATTATTGAGCAAGATCGATGATGCAGATTTATTTTACTCACAAGAAGTACAGTCCAAGTAGCACATGCTATGTACACAGAGTGTCAGGTAATTAGAGAATACGGACTCCATCACGCAATTCTATGGTGAAATCTCAATAGAAAATGAAGGTACTTTTTCGTTACAAATGTCTTGGGGCCTTAGTTTTTGAGAACATTTTTCGGTACAAATGTGCCTGCCGTTTAGAGAAAAATGACTTGAAGAAGCCAGATGCCTGTTTTGGTCGACTTGTGGACTTTCCAAATGGAAGTTGCAAGGCGACCTGGTGTAAAGTAAAGTGCAACATTTCTCACTGTGACCTAAATTATTTCCCTTCAAATCTTCCATGTGTTAGGTCTCAAGGTATTTTTAGTAAACAGTATATTTTTTACTTTGTTAACATTGTAGAATCACGTGACAGAATCTGTATCTGCGAATTGCCTAGAACCCCGTTTGCATGTACGTGTGTGTGTGTATAACAAACCTGTTTAAGGATTCATAATAGTGATCACTTCAATCAAGTCTATGAGCTTCTGCCACACGAAAAGATGTGTTGCTGTACTGTATATCTTTGTAATCGAAAAGTAGCAAAAAAAAACCTGCTTGTCAGTTTCTTATAAAACTGGGTGTCATACTTGTGTTATTACAACCTCAAAATCAGTTGAAAGTTTTAGGAGGAACCAAATTGAATATGTGTTAATTCGTGAACGCTCTTAAGATCTGTATTACAAAATAAACTGTGTGCCTGTGGGAAAGAATTATCATTTCTATTTCTGAACATGATATGGTCATATTGCGGTTTGCCAATCGTCCAGAGTTTCAGATACTCGCTTCCTGAGATAACCTTAAAGAACAATTTAAACGTGTATTGGTAGGTCTATTGATAACTTTATAGGTACATATTAATTTGTCGTATATTTTTTAAGGGTTAACGTCATGGCCGGACTAGAGAACGGGCCACTCTTGCCAGGTCCCTATAAACAAACCATATTCTTCACAATAGAGAAAGAATTCAATGTGCTCGATAATATAAAGAATAATTGAATAATCTCAATTGTCACTACTGTGAATATGTGGGTGCGGATATTTCTAAGGCTATTTATAATTGGGAATTAAACTACGCAGTGTAAATGTAGCATTGTAGTCAAGTAGGTAAATTAACACATCATGTATATTAACTAAGAATGTAAACTTTACTTACATTCAGTTTTTGGGCACCTTAACGCATAATTTTATTTGTTGAACAAAGAATTTGCAATTTTAAGTTTACTTGGTCCAGAAGAGAGGATAGTAGACTATTTATTTGCTAGTAACTTTGCGAGCTTTGTAATTTTGAAGGTAAAATGGGTAACAATCTTGTTTGAATAGACACGAACATATAAATCTGTGGTCGCACGTGTGCATATTTCTCAAGAAACTGATATGATGCAGTTTGTATTACAATAATATGCATTGCAGAGCCATGCCTTGGTATCTAAGATATGTACAGCTATGAAAATATAGCACGTTTAAGATGTATGGAAAGGTGAGATGTCGAGTGAGTGAATGAAATATTCAATCGTCGATAAAATCTGAACTACTTATCATAATTCTGTGAGATTTTTTCCGAGTAGATATTCTATTAGCGGACGTTTATTTATTTGGCAATAGGTGTTAGTATGCTTTGCTTTCTAGTAAAAAATTTAAAACAAAATTTAGAAAAATAAGGGATCGAAACCACAAACTCCATAAAAATGGAAAAGTGTAATTTTTTAAAACTTTTAGTACAATAATATCTAGAACTCTGCACGAGAGGTTTACGGATGTTAACATTATTTCAAAATTTAAACACAAATATTTTTAAAATTTTGTTTTATAGAGTCCCAGATATTATCATACTAAAAATTATAAATAATACAGTTTTAAATTTTTATGGATTTTATGGTTTCAATCCCTTATTTTTCTAAATACCATTTTAAATTTTTTACTCGAAAGGAAAGCGTTCTACCACCCATTGCTACATAAATAAACGTCCGCTAATAGAATATCTACTCGGAAAAAAATCCCACAGAATTTTGATGAGTAGTTCAGATTTTATTGACGATTGAATATTCCAATCACTCGCTCTACGTTTCCATACCCCTTAAGTTAAATTACCATAAGAAAGGTAAATAAATGAATGAGTGTATCGGCCCGGGATGGTAAAACACTTGTGCCGTACTGCGTAACGCCTTTTCACGGTTAGGTCCATAAACAATGTATTGCTATTGAGCCTTGCTGTTGGACAGCACGTTCCAAACTAGCACCTAAGATCTCTTCACACGATAAAATGGCGCAAGAGGAGCGATGTGAGTACGCAGCAAACAGACATGATGATTCACGAAGAATTACAGTCACACACAAGATTTACTCCTTTCATCATTAGCAAACAAGTAACATGCACGTGGGACCTATTCCTAGTATTTTCAGAGTAATTTGAGACATTCAGAACATAGAATAAAATGCAGAAGAAAATCAGTGATGTTTTATCAGGCCGTATTGTTCGTATTAAAGAGTGTCAACAGTCGTAGATATGCCATATTAGTAGAGCGTCTCTGTAATTGTGCACACTGGCTATAACAGTCCATGGGAAATGTGCCAGTTCTATAAACTAGACGTAGAAGGACAACTTTTGAATTTCATTTAAAAATAGACCCTCATGTATGTGATAATTTTTCTTGCAAATGAATAAGTCATATGAGAAACAACACATGTCACGTGCAAGAATAAGCTACTATTAAATAATGTTTTACTGGAAATGTATACCTTCTAAATGTAGTAATGTTACTTTAAAAAAATTGTGTACGTGTCACATCAGTGTTGGACAATTGAGTTTCTCGCATTTAAAAGTAAATATCAATAAACCCATGTTGTGAAAAATGTGACGTGTTTCTCAAATGATTGATTCAAACGATGTCAGGAATAAGCCAAGTGTGTGGTCATAGCTTGTTGTGAATCATCCTGTATATTAGTTAATAGTGGCATGTCACAAAAAATTATTTAACTTATATCTTTGCAGAAAATATCTCGTACAAAGCTCACTTAATGGTTTTAGATCGACTCATTCTAGCTTCGCATGAGACAGTGGTTGGTGCAGTGACTAGAGTAATTGCCTCTCACCTAGGCGATCCGTGTTAGGTTCCCGGCAGGGCCGGTCCCCGAATTTCCGCATGTGGGAATCGTGCCGGACAATGTCGCTGGTTGGCGGGTTTCCTCGGGGAATTCTGTTTCCCCCGCCCCTTCATTCCGGCGCCGCTCCATACTTGCATCATGTCACCTCTCACCAGCGCTGAAGACCTACATGTTAAGTGCTGACGAAAATCTCTTCATTCACTCTTCTTCGTATATTTTATTATACTTATTCCAGCATTATATACTATGCCAGCAAGAGATTACTTGAGGCACTCTTGTCCTGCCAAGAATTCAAGATGGGGCCTCTCATTTCCCTCAACAAAAAGTGGTATGGATAGAATGTTTCATATTATCTTGCAAATTTGGTTGATTTGTGACCAGCCTCTAGTCATTCAACTTGAGGTCCATTGCCATACAAAACATCAAAACAACCGGCTCCCCAAGACTCCTTCAAGGTTTGGCAAGGGAAACTGCACTGATACTGTTTAAATTGCCCATATTCCTTTCTGAAAACATTTTGTTGCAGTAAAAATATACATATGTTCCAAAAGAAAGTGCTCATATTTGTTAAGTATTTACAACTTGTTGATGTTGTGTTTATTTTTATAAGCTGGCTCAAATATAAATAACATAATAAATGTATGTAATGTATGAGGAGGGTAGGCCTACCCAAAGGCCAGTCGCATCCAGAAATGCAAATTTACGACTGGGCATATGTAGGCATCTGTTTGCCCCGGAAGATGACATGAAATGAGGTGCTGGAATGAGAATTGCGGGAGAAATGGGAGATCACCAAGATAACCCACCAACCAGCACATCTTTCAACAGGATTCCCACACATAAAATCGCGAGGATCAGCCCCGCCGGGAATCAAACCCGGATTGCCTATGTGGAAGGCAACTGCTCGAGCCACTAAGTCAACTACTAATGTAATAGAATGGCACAGACGAAAACTCTGTATGTTACTAGAATTACAAAATTATTTCTTGATATTTCCTTAGTGTTTACATTGCGAACTAAATTGTCAAAATCCACATTTTCTTGTTTCCTGTTCTTAGTAGCTATAAAAAAGTATTTAATAAAATTTCTTATATGATTTGTACAAATGACTTTTATAAATTGGGAAAATAACAACGTTTTGATATTTTCACAATTTTATGGAACTTGAAAATAATTTCTAAAAAAATTGTCAGACATTTTACTACGTATCTTTTGTAATATACATTTCTTATGTAACTCAAGATTAAATAAGTTAGTTATGAGTGCTTTTAAATGGAGCCGGGTGTTGTCCTCTCTCTGTCAATATTATTTTATGTGTAAATTATCACATTTATGTTGGTGGGTTGGTTTTTACACTTAACAACTAAAGAAATAAAACTTAGTAGAAGTTAAACTTTGAACCACTACTATACAAAAACTATAGTACAGTATATGTGATTTTATGGGACTATACTGTCATAATGTACACAAACTAAAAATATTTGGTACATATACAAAATAATGCACTTTTTCACTACCCAGCAGCCATAACTTGTCACAGAGCTGATTGTAAATCAGTAAAAATTAAATATATTTGTTTTAAAAATAAAATAACTTAAACTACTCTAAAGTGTCAATAACTATTCATATTCATAAATGTATAATTTATTTTTGAGAAGATTAAATACAAGTACAACTTCAAATCCAAGCAAATTTCACCTCCCGTCATCGTGACTGTGTTGTACTGCCAACCTTTCTGTCAAATGATGCTCCTCAGATGAAGATGTAATTGTGATAGTTACAACAGCAGTGGAGAACATAGAAAGAAATGGAATTCCTGGTAATATAGAGGAAAATGTGAATGTTGGACAAATTTCATCATTTCCAGATTAGTAAAGACAGGAGGAAATTGTTCACTTACTTAAAACACAAATAGAAAAAATAGTAAATACGTTTTAGTGTAAGATGTGAGGAAGATTTTTAGGATGTTATATTTTTTGTTCAGTCATTTAAATTTTATTTTTTTTATTCAATACTTTTAATGTATAGCATTGCAAGAATTAATACTGTGTATTCTGCTTCTCATGTCCATTGTTTAACTATTTACATATCTGTTTTGTGGTTGGAACGATATTTCAAAGCTTTTAAACTGCACCACTAATTTTTCACTGTTCTCAAGTTCCAAATTATTCATAAAATGCATCACGGACTCTGAAAAATTGTACACATATTTATATTATTATTGGTTGTTTAAATTTAATTTTCAAAAATAAGGTAGCACTTGAGAATTCTGCACTTGTTTGTTCAGTTTAATGCAGGATAAGGTAAGGTAAGTGTGTTTTACATCTCGTCGACAGCAAGGTCTTCAGAGATGATGACACACAATTTGTAGGAAAAGAATGGCCTTTGTTAAGGAACCATCCCAGTATTCGCCTGGAGCGATTTCAGAAAACCATGGAAAACAGAAATCAGGATGGCTGGAGCCAGGGTTAGAGCCCGGGTCTTCACAAATGATAGCACAACGTTTTACGGTCGTACTACCTCGCTCTGTTTTAGTGAAAGAGAGAATCCAATATTTTATTGTAGTTATTTACTGTTATGGGCGTGGTATACCGCAGTTTTCATCACCATGTTTTAATTTTTATATTTGTACGAGTTATTTTTTTTTTATTGTATTAGGCACAAAATGTGACTAAATTCTGCTCACATAAAATATTTTTATGTCGCATAGTTTTTGCGTAATGGCTCGTTAAAGCCAAAGTTTGCGTGTTTCCGTTTTAAGGACGAGACTAACACTAACCCACTCGCCAAAATGAAAAAATTTCACAGTGAATAACAGTGTTGTAGGCTATAAGTCCAGCTATGTTAAAACACAAATTGAAATTTTTTTTTGTATTTTTAAAACAGTTATAGAATTTTTCAAATTTTTATTTTAAACTTCAGCATTTACGGAAACATGAAAATTTTTACTGTTACAAGCCATTATGCGAGAACTATGAGTGAAAAAAATTCATAGGAGCCTAATTTAGTCAATTTTTTTGTCTAAAATAAGAAAAAAATAAAAATGTGGTGATGTATGTGCAAAGACTTCAGAATCGTGGCATGGAAAGGCCACACAATGTCGTATAAATTGTATGGTGAACGAATAAAATAATTATGTAAAAATATAATGGAGCTATTTAATTTCAGTTAAAAGAAAATTCATAATAATGTGATTTTTCTGGAGAGAAATGGCCCCTTGAAACTCCCTTTTTTACAACATTGCCATGCCGACCGAGAAAACACGAATGAGGGGCAGTAGTTGCCGAATACATCTTCGTGTTTCGCCTTTGACTGTCCTAATTTGACGCGATGTGACGCTACGCTCGCTGCCCTTGCAGTTTTCTGTATCGCAACGCTGCACTTCGCCAAGATATTTTCAGACGGAACTTGCCAGGTATTTTCACCATACCATACTGTACGCCCTTTATTGTCTATGTTACTAGTGTACATATAAGGATTCTTTCATAAAGAACACAATTGGGAGTACCCGGCTCCGGTCATCCTGATTTCGGTTATCCATGCTTTCCCGAAATCGCGAATGCTAAGACGGTTTCATAACGATGGCAATGGCCGACTCCTATCCCATCCCAGCTCGTGTCGTTGTACCAAGTTGTGTATCATCGTCTCTAATGACCTCGCTGTCGACGAGACGTAGAGCCCACTAATCTTACCTTACCTTATAAAGAAGGAATGACAATGTAAGAGACGTTTTTGAACCGTAGGACTGTTAATAGTCAATTAAAAATTGTTCATAAACCCACACGTTTATGTCTGCGATGTGTATACAGAGCAATGCACAGCATTAAGCCATATAGGCTACTTATAACAGGATTAACTTCCCCAGATTCTTTTTTTGTGGTTGTAAGCGCACTGAAGTCTGCTCAAATATTTTTTAACCAAATGGTTTGAAAAAATTGAGACTGCGTCCCGTTACACGATACACGATTATGCCAGAGCGTTTTTTAAATACCGTAACGTACCGTTTTGCTAGCAAAAAAAAATATTTTGCTTTATTTTTGGCTTATTTTGACAACAAAATATGTGATATTTCAGGGACAGAAATCTAAATATCCGTTCGATGTATTGTAACAAAAAAATATAGATACAAACGATGATACATAAGAGTTAAAACTACCAGAATGAATCAAGAATATATGCGTTAATTTCCGTTAAAAAAATATATTTTTGAAACTTCTGCTAAACTAAAGAGCGAGGCCTTAGATGTAATTGCTATAGTCAAAAGTGTTTATACAGTTTAAGAAGCACATATACCGGATGGAATATAATTTTCTTCGTTTCATGCTCGGATACACGGGAGCGATAAGGTTCAAACTGCCACACTCGACAATAGCCGCATCGCTGCTTTTCGCGGCACTAAACTGGCGTGCAGTGTTTTTTCTTTACTTTTTTTTTTTCCTGCGGGACTTTAAGCTACGAACCTACAATTAATTTGCGAAATTTTTGTAGGTTAAGTCCAACGTATCTTTCTAGCATTATTTTCTTTGAATTAGGGTTTGGGGAGAAGGATATTTTTGAAGTTATGACAGTATAAAACAGGCAGTTTTTAGTTTCTTAGCCATTTTGAGCATTTCGAAAAAAAAATAGTTTCAATTGTGTTCTTTTCGTAGATAAAAGTAATAGGAATAAGCTAAGCCGTTTCATGTAAATAAAGAATAGTCGTGTCAGGCAAAATAACCGTCCATACGTCAGGAACATAGGCCTCTTAAATGTAGCCAAGTATGGTCTTGTAAAGTCCGCTATCCACCTTGTGCATGACGTACCAAAACGTGTTCTTGAACATAAGTCGTCAGAATGTAGTGGTAAGGCCCTTGTAACTGGAATAAGAAAAACAAATCCTTAACCGAAGATTGCCGAAGTTCCCCTCCTCCAGCGGACGACTTACGCAACGAAAAATAAATGTTATAATGAAGTAACAACGAAGCAGAAACGTCAGTAACTGTTTTATTTATTGTGTTGAAAAGTTAAATGTCACATAACGATAACTATGAGGGTTATTTTTTTTTTCAACATCCGATCGGCTGTAATAAAAAAAACGGGAATGAATTAAGAAATTATTTTAATGTCAAAGGAAACGTACATCTTTACACTATTTTTCCACATAATAACCGTGCAGATTGAGGCATTTGTACCGATACACCAGCTTGCTGATACCCTTTGCAAAGAATGATGCCTCCTGCCTATTCATCCATGTTTTAACAGTGTCCTGCAGTTCATCATGGGTGTCGAAGCGTCGTCCTCCAAGCCACTTTTTCAACGTGGGGAAAATGTGGAAGTCACTCGGCGCCAAATCCGGACTGTAAGGAGGGTATCGGCAACCTGGTGCATCGTTACAACAAATGCCTCAATCTGCACGGTGATTATGTGAAAAAATAGCGTAAAGATGTACGTTTCTTTTGAGATAAAAATAATTTCTTAATTCATTCCCGTTTTTTATTACAGCCGATCGGAGGTTAAAAAAAAAATAACCCTCGTATATTATGAACATGGAGGTTCTTAAACGTTTCTCTGCAGCATTAACTTGTGTGTTCTGGAGTTGGTATTAGGAAAGGGAGGAGGAGGATTATAGCATTATAGCATGCCTGACTATGCCGCTGGTCGGTAGGTTTTCTTGGGGATATATCGTTTCCCCCGACCTTCATTCCGGCGCGTCACTTCTCACCAGTGCTAAGTGACTAGATGTTAAGCATTGACAAAAATCTCTCATTCACTCTCTCTACTCGACCGGTAAGTGTTATCGTCAGTTTGAGTGAATGAAGATATTTTGGTCACTGTTGGACATCTAGATCTTCAGCGCTGATGGAGGCATGAGCAGCGCCGGAATGAAGGAGCTGGGGAGAAACCCGCAGACCAACGGTACCGTCCAGCACGATTTCCATGTGAGAAATTCCATATCGTCCCCTCGTCGGGAATCGAACCCGGATCACTTTGGTGGGAGGCGAGTATCCTAGCCACTGCGCAAACCCTTACGTACAACGAAGGAGAGGCAACATAAAACAAACAACGATCCGGACGGCCAAAAGTGCTCGTTGATGTTTGTTTTCCCCGTTTCTTTGTATTTATTTAGTTTGGAATCGACCGTTCTGAAACCAATCGAACGGGTTTTGACGATTTCTCGAGCACCATTGTCTTGCGTACACAGATGAACAACTTATTCGCGTCGCTCCTGTGTTCAGAGAACACGTTTAGATACATTATGTGCAGTACAGCTACTGGAAGTGGATAACACGGGCGTTGCAGGACCAAAAACATCTGTGTGGATACTTTGACTAATTCAGTTACATCTTTTCTAATGAGTGCTCATTCATTTGATGTTCGTATGCCTGCAACTAGAACGGGCTCGCATATATGCCCTTAACTCTGTTCATGGCTTATTTTCATACACTGCCCAGTGCACGCGTAGTCAATTTAAACATGTGGGTGCATAAAATACTTATTTTTATTAATTGTATAGCCACAAAATCTTGGCTGGAATGAGCTAAAATACTTTCTTCCTTCAATTTCCCAAATAAAACCAGAAATCATTGTCTATAGAAGATACCGCTGCCATATCAGGCAACAGAAAAAGACGCTCCTATCACCCTATATCATCCTTCATATAAAAAACGCACTTAAACTTCTCGTAGTTGCTATATCGACCACAATTTTAATAGTTCCAGTAAGTATGTATACTGTCTTGCTTCGACAAACTGTGGTACGCTGTGAAGCAGCTAGGTGTAACTTCTAGTATTACAAACGAACAGGCAACTTACCATCACAAAAAAAAAATACACACACAAACGACATCTGGGACTCATCAAACGTTAAGACAATATTGATCGATTATTGAATAACATGACAACTTCATGCTGAAACTTGAGACTGAATATGCTGCGTAAAATACAAATGTGCATATTGTAGGCTACAATACATTGGAATACTTTTTGAACAATGCGATATTTCAGACAGACACATTTTCATTAAAAAAAAGAATGGACTAAGCGAGTTATAGGCGCCTTCATATGACATCAGGCTTCGCTCATTCTGATTCAATACTCTGCTTCAAACAAACCGCGCTATGTGATAACTTCTAATTTGATAGTGGTTGTTATAATTGATACCAGAAATTAAGTACACAGGTAATTATTATAAATCGAGAAATTCCCGTTGTGTCATCTCAAGTTTGTTCTAATAGGTCGTGGATTTTATCGTGGTCGTCCTTTCGTATGTATCTGATCAACAGGAACTAGTTAATTTGTATTCAGTAGGCGCGCTGGGCTACCAACAAATGATTTCCTGAGATAACTTCATAGTTACTTAACTAGTGATTAGGACACCCGTCATAACAATGTCGATAATAATACTGCTGCAGTACAGGTTTGGTCGTAAATTTAGTCGCAGCAGTATACTCTCAGTCGTTTTCTATAGTACTTCCTTTCAACCATGTGGTTCATAATTTTGGGACTGTTGTTTCTTCAGTCAGGTAATTTGTATTTTCAATAATTTATTTTGGCGACATATTCACTGCTGGTGTACTTTCATAAGCACCGTCTGGAATCAGATATTTTGCGTGTCTTAAAGCCGATTTTACCAAATGAATGTTAAACTTGGCGTACGTATAAACTTAAATCTGAGTTAAACTCAGTTTGGATGTTTGCGTTTCACCGAACACTTTCCGCAAATCGCTAACCGTATGCAGTTATTCAGCTTCGGTTTGCTACCTGTGAAACAACTTACAATGAATTTTTAACTTTTTAAAATAACTATATGTGTGTGTTATTTATCCGAATATAATTATTTGAGAATAATATTTTTGCACGATATAATATGCATATTATAATTATATATCAGCAATGTGTATTTTGATTTTATAATATTGTTTAATGTAATCTGAGCCAAATTTCAAAGATAGCACACAATCAGGAATTATGAATTACAAAGTAGTATTTTTATGTTATAAACTTATAGCTGACCCGGCGGACTTCGTACTGCATAATTAAATTGCAATAAGGTCCTGTCAAAATGATTTGTAATATGACATTTTTTTGTTCCTACATATTTTATAGTCGGGGCAAAAAATTCTCCTGAACAGCTGTCCCTTTGCAGCTTCGCCCGCGTGTACTATAGAAGAGAGTAACTAACTTTTAGTTACGTGTTAATTGATGGTGATACTATATTCTATATTATACTACATTCACTGTTTATCTTTAAAACATCAAATACAAACAGATTTGTCCAGTCCACTGCGCTAAGCGTACTTTAATTGCAGAACTTCTTTTTTAATTCATCTTTATTTCTCAATAAAACAGCTGCCCGGCTGCGGCTTCCACCGCAATACCTGAGTGAATGCTTAAGGCCTCGATCACAGGAACATCCCTACATTGTTTAAACAACAATAGCAATAAAGCTCAAATTGACTCTACTTTTTTAAGGTTTTTTTTTCCGGCAATTATTCGAATTTTTTTTTTTTCGCCATAAAAACCATCTTTGAACTTCAACGATCATTTAAAAAAAAAGAATTGGCCAAATTGGTCCAGGCGTTGTTGAGTTATGCGCTTACCAACACATTTTGCGATTCATTTTTATATATATTATAGTAGATTATATTTGGGGATTGTGTTGTGCAAGTTGTACATAAAATATGGATGCATATTATTAGATAAATTACACGGGGAAAAAATATTTTTCCATGATCTGCAACATTGTAGTTTAAAATGCTGAAATACGTGAAAGAAAACCGTTACGCTTGTCGAACTATTTTAAAATATAAGCTGATGGACTTAGACCGTCATTCCCCTGCCATCTGTCACACCAAGTTTAGTTAAGTCAAACCCCCACATATGAAGGTTTAAGGTAAAATATTCCTAGTTTATCCAACATTCACCAGCGTAACTCGTTGGTGTACTGCATTTCAGCTGTTGTCTACGTCTTTCTTATCTTAAACTTAGTTTGAGAAATCAACCTCTCATAGCAAATACGATCCTTACTACCGGAGACGCCATAGCGGTAAGGCGACCGAAGCAAGTGTGTCAGCCATGTCATCGCCTCTACGACCATCGCAATCACTTAACACGTACTATTTAAAATGTCAGCTGGCGATTTTTTTTTATGTTTTCAACCAGTGATCCAGTATTTTTTTAGTATATTATTTCTAATGCCCTGTGGTACATTATGACACCGCTAGTGTAATTGAAAATGTTGGTTTAAACCAGCTTACCTAAACAAACACTTGAACCATAAGTGGAACATGGAAATTATATTTCAGGCATAAATCGATTTTTGAACAGAATTCAGGGACGTGCGAATGAAAAAAAAGTTAGTTTGATGGTTCTTAAATCACAGATAAATAAACAAAGAAGGGCATACACACTTCATGCAATCTTAGCTGACAACGTCCTTTATTTTTATTTTTAGCGTACCTTCAAAGTTTTTTATTCACAATTTGAGACGTGAGTTTATTAGGTCGCTTTCACTGTCATTGCTTCAGGTGAGACGAGTCAAAAATAAGTCGTATTAAAATCGAGATGTCCAATACACACATTAAAGTACTGTCACCGATGTACATAAGTTTCTTGCTAATTGAAAACAGCAGAGGAAACCGTTTGGTGGTTGATCTGTGGAGGAAACTAACTGAGTTAGGCTGTGGTCAACACATGCATAAATAAAATAAAATACGAACAGTGTGAACACTTTAGGCGTATTTGCTTCAGTTTTCCTTGTTTGATTATTTGAAAATTTATTTTAAAAATTCCTTTTACGCTTGATTTTTCATGTTAGAACTTATACCAACGCACGGATTATCTAACGTCAGAGTAATATACGAGCCTGTAGTAGGTAATGTTGATAACTTTTACTAGCTTCCAAGAATGCGAGGGTGTAAGTAAATTTGCATACATTATTTAACTAAGTGTTTAAAATTAAACTGTATTGCTGTTCACGAGACAACTCCGAGTCCTTGGCTGCTGTGCACTTTTTGTCGTAATCTACGTGGCGTTGTGACAATATAAATAACATACTTTTCCGGGGTAAAAATACCACTACAGACAGTAATAGCGTCGACGTACTGTCGACTTCGCTGTGTCGCCTGTGTCTGTACGGAATATAACATCATACAGGCGATGTACTCACAGCTGTCTAGCGACCCATATCATACACTCCGCCGACAACTATAGTACGTGTAGTAGTATATAAAAACTACAGTACTAATGATCAAGCCCGCGACAATAGGGGTGTTGGTGAAGGGGTGGCAGATCTGATGGGGCAAATTATATCTCTCGGCCGCCTCATTCTCCGTATTTTCATTTGTATTTCAGAATGTTATTGATTTACTTACTTGTAAGGTAAAATGAAGACGATCACACCCAAAGTGTCAAACCACACTGGTAGTTTTCTTTATAATTCACCCCCTTTTCCTTATTCTCGGAACAGTTGCATCGTTCCTGCTAATTATCACACACTCTCTTAATCCTATCAGTGAATATTAAATGGCTACCAGTGGTTTTCAGCTGATTTCTGACGGAACAGATCCTGCAAGTTAAATCAGTAGGCTAAGGTTTAAAGTGCAGGAACTCCAAAAGTGAACATGTAAGTATTCACTGTTTATTTGTGGGTCTTAGCCGATTTCAGTTGACGATACTGATCTGTCAGGATTAAGGGAGAAAAACACTGGTAATCATCGACTGTACGGTGTACGGCAGCAAAAAATTGTATTGCCTAAGTTTATATATAATATATTTAGACATGTTTAACTAACTTACATAATTTTACACAGAACTTAGTCTAAAGTAATTATTTGTTATTATGTGCGTTTAGCCCTCTCAGGAATATGTAGAACCATTAGCATAGTCTTCTTGTTCTTCCTATCTTTCTAAAACTGCATCATCCTTTCTCTATAGGCCTGTCGTCTTTCTTGTGTTTACGCGTTCTTGAGTTTCCAGTTTCTTGCGGTTGGACTCTTGGGCTCAAACTTGTGGATTTTTTTTGTCTACATGTAGTTGTCAGTGGGACAATTTACCTTCGATGAAGTCTTTTTGTGTGCCTGCTAACCATCGTGCTTTGCTTTGTCGGTTTCCGTGAATAAGAATGTATTTTTCAAAATCGACCCCGAGTTATCTATTCGTACTAAGTGTCTATAGAATTTAATACGTATTTTGCGTGCGACTAAGTCACTCGCTAAGTTGATACATAGAGTTATTCTGAGGTTTTTTTAGCATCCATATACCGTGTTGTAACTTGCGTTATCTATTATAGTAGTGTTTGATTGTATGCTTCAACAATCAATGAAGACGCTATCCTCGCGAAGCAACAGTTAAACCAGTTGCTTGGCTTGAAAGAAAAAAAAACTGAGAGAATCTCTGTTGTATCAGAGACCGGAGCTGAACAACATTTTGCTGGGATTCGCAAAATCCGATATCCAGGCCTACTGCAGCGAGATGAGAGGGACTACTTGAAAGTTATTGGAGGACGTCTTGCTTCGTATGGAGAATTCCCTTTTATGGTAAGTGCAGTGATCCCATTACAAGAATCTTTAAAACTAGCTCTGTGTATAGTTCAAGTATCGTCATGCTGTCCGTAGATATTGACCAATTTTGCACGACAGCATCGTAATGATTTCCTTCTTTCATTAACCGTTAATTGAAAATTATTAATATAGTAATGCTGAATGACGTAGTTTGCGGTTAATGTCTATCGTCAACGTGGTCATTACAGTGTAAGTAATTTTTATTTCAGTGTACTTTTTTTACAAACCATTTTAAAATTCATATAATATTCTTTGTAAAAATATTTATTTCAAAGTTACAATAAAAATTCTATAAAAAAGTTTTAATTTTACAATAATTTGTTAAACGTACAGTTAAAAACTTTGATATTATTACAACAAAAATATTTACATTGTAACGACCTCGCACATGATGGTACCTTAAGCCGATCGGACGGAATCGGCAAGTTATATGAAAATATGTCTTCGGAATGTATTTGGTTGAATTAAAATTGACGTGTGTATAAAATATAAGCTAAGAACTTTAAATAATTGAATAAATAAACTGTAATTTGAATATATAATAAATAAAAGTAAAGGTCGCGTGAGCTGATGATAGTATTGGTGTCAAGTACTACGTGGTTAGTCAACATAAGGAAACGGTACAAAGCCTGTTGCTTCCACTCAACGTATTTTCTCAATAATTATAATGTTTTAATTTGATAGTTATTGCACAGTTAAGTTCTGTTTCATGGTTACGAAAGTATAAATAATTAAAATTGATTTCCTCTTAATGGAAGAACAAGTACAAGGCTATGTTAAGAAAAGAAAAACTCAATGCAATATTTTACAGCTAATTGTAATCAAGGAAGTATCGATTTTATGTGTGTGAAGCTCTGTGTTTTGCAAATAGTCTTTGGATGTAATATCTCGTTGCAGACAAGAGTTTTTAATACCAGCTAAGAAAATGATCGTTTTGTAAAACATAGCATGCAAAATAAAAAGGCTGTATAAAACTTTTAATATAGATGCAATTTCACTATTCACAAGTACCTACAACAGAATTCAACAGGCTATACCTGTTCAAGCTACAAACATACACTGTTCACGCCCTACAAGAACAATCATTAATTTTCTACATAGAATTTATTTGTAAATTAGGTAACCGATAATTTTATATGTGAAACTAAAACATTTATCAGAATTTAGACACCAAGCTAGAACCTCAAAACAGGTACTGGGATGGAAGCAGCGATAGTCTTCAAGGGGGCGGCTAACAGAAATTTTTAATTGTTTTAATGATTTTCATGTTCGTACAAAATATGGTTTGTTTTGTACACATATATAGTGTCTATATTTTTTTTTTTTACTGTAAATGAATGTAATCTGTACGAGTGCCAGACCTCACGTGTAAGACTACTTACAACCATAAAATGTTTTACCCCGTTTATATTTTTACTGAAAGTCCTGACCTAGCACATGAACGATATTGCAGAGTAACGTGGAACTTCTAATTTTATTCCCAATATTTTTATATGGAAAAATAATACACACTTCATTCTATGATTTTATGTTTTTAAATACGGAATTGCGATGGAAAAAGTTCTTTGTTCCTCTCAGAATAGCTAAATATGATTTTACAGACTTGCGTACCTAGAAAAATACAAACCTAAACAGTAAAACAGAAAAACAAAATATTTCGTTTTTCTTTACGCTATATTTTCAACAATGAAAACACATTCCGCAATTAAATGCTTCGAACGTAACTGAAGTATTTTTCTTGACGCCAGTACCATTGTCCCTATAAAACTTTTATTTTTTAATGACGCCAGCGGATAAAATAACGTTAGGCAAATAATTATCTCAGGAAGAAATGATCAGTGTCTAATACTACACAAAAAAAAATTGCAATCTTAGGCGATAGTTCCTGGAAATTTTATGAGAAAAATATTTCTCAGGGCTGAGGCATGTATCATTAACTGTTTCTGATCTCCCGAATCTTTACGTTTGAATATGGAACAGTATATCAAACGCAAAGGGAACGAAGCGCGCTGACAACATGTTTACATTATATTGGTAAAAACCGTTTTCAAGAACTGCCATTTTTATGTTACATACTGACATCCAAAACTTTGCATAGTTGATAACCGAAGTGTTAATTTTGTGTTGTAAATTTTCTTAAGTAGGCTATGCATTCAGCGTCTATCAAAACACTGCCCATTCGCATGCAATAAATCTCACCAAAAACGATAAAAATTGTTAAAACTATCTTTGTATCCTTCATGAAATGAAAATCCAGGTTTGATCATCTGAACAGCTAAAAACGCGTGGGTCATGTTTGAAAGAACGTTTGGGTTAGTTTTGTATTCTAGTCGTCAACACATTAATAAGCACACCACGAGAATTCTGGGCTAAATTGGAGAAGAAAATATAAGGGGCAAAATGTCGTACAATATTTTTACGTGCACAATGTGGCAACTGTGCACGGAGGAAGTCCCCTCTTTGCTCAACCTCCAAGTATTGTGTATGTTACGTCGAATAAACATAAAATAATGTTTGGACTGCTCGGGTTTTTGACCTGCATCAATAGTATGTAGGCCAGAACAGTAGCAGTAAAATATGTAAGATATCTGCGTAGAGCAAGAAGGAACTAACTACAGTGCTATGTTGCCGAATTTCGCATGCAAAACGTCGGACAACATTTTTAACCTCAGACGCAAAAAGAGGGATGTTATAAAATTTAAAGTGGCATCGTAGCTCCTTAAAGGGTGAACCGATTTTGATTAAATTATTTTTGTTTGAATGATGACTTGATCGAGAATGTTCTTAGCTATGATTCAAGAAAATATGTTCGCCATTTGAAGATCGTCAGCTCTTTTATTACTGTTGAAGGGATATGAGCAACATATAGTCGTTTTTTTTTTTTTTTTTTTTTTTTTTTTTTTTTTTTTTTTTTTTTTTTTTTTTTTTTTAATTTAAGTCTTACTTGTGCTACTAACGTTTCCTGTTTACAATTCAGCCTAGGATTCGCGTTGTGCGCTTATTATGCGCTTGTTTTTAGATATCCTGTGTGTGTGTGTGTGTATACACACACATATACACATACATATGTATTAAACTTATGAAAGTAACAGTAGAATAAAATAAGTTACGTGAATTATTTTTAGGGCCTATAACATAGTACAAGAGTTGTTGGACAATGTTTATACTTAATTTTATTCACTAACTGATTTTTTTTTAAATTCCAGCTGAGTCTAGAAGTCGAGCGTTATGGCCACTTCTGTGGAGGATCAGCCATTGGTGAATACTGGGGCATGACTGCAGCTCACTGTGATATGGGGTAAAATGAAATATATACTGTTCATTATAGCATAAAATACAAATTATTAAACCGTCTTGTTACCGATAACAATATTATTTTATTCATATTTAATAGCATCTCATGTCCAGCTCAATACGGTCACACCACAGATTTTGACATTTTGAGAAATACCTCTGTTGTTATTTAACTTTTAGGGGTCTTTCTAATGATAATACCAACACTTATTTGTGATGCAGGGTAGCGGTATTTTTTTTTAGTTGATTTTTTATCATTGATTTGTATTTTTTTTTACTATGGAATTATTATATATTATTGCATTATTGGTAAAAGGAGCAATGTGTGATGTTTATCATTCTATATCATACGCGTAATAATACACTGAAAATTTTTACCCCCCCCCCCCCAACGTTTGTTACTAAAACGTCAAATGCCAATGTCTCTTAAGCATATTTTTTTTTTGGTTGTGCCGCTATTGATCTGAAGATGTTGTACATTCATGATGAGTACGATGACATTTACTGGTTGATTCAGAACGGTGTGTGTTTATTTTGTGTGGTGACAGTTTATAAAAAACGTAAGCCGAAAAATGTGTTTTCAATGCGAAAATAGTGCGATTAATGATTTTCCTAAAAATCGACTTTAAATTCACATATGGTTCAATGCAACTTAAAACACCACTTTATTTTATGCACTGGCATTTTGAGTAGTGTCGAAATAGTATAGAAAGCAATGCAATTTTATTTCGCTTTTTCAGGTGAGCATTATTCCCACTATATTAACCTATCTAGCAAATTAAAATAAAATATTTTCGACTGAGTTTATTTATAAGCTATTACCACTTATAACGCACTCTGTTCTGAATCGCCTTAATTAAATCGTGGCAAGGTCGGTTGTAGGGAAAGGGAGTGGGAAGAGCAGGCACCGGTAGCGTCGAAAATATTTACTCAGGTAAGGTTGACAGCGAGGTCATTAGACGGTGACACACAACTTGGTACAATAACAGAGAGGAGTCGACCATGGCCTTTGTTAAGGGCGCGATCTAACAACAATGTACATCACATTTTTTATTTTTTTATTTTTTATTTGTACCAGATATTTTTTTTCTTATTTTAGATGCAAAATGTGACTAAATTTGGCTCTTACGAAATTTTTTTTATCTCTCATAGTTTTCGCTTAATGGCTTGTTAAAAATTATTTTTATGAGCACGATATTGTAGCCTGCAATGTCCTTACCCACTGTGATTTTTTTTTTAAATTAGGTATATCAGTTGGTTTAGTTGAAGTCCTTAAAACGGAAACATGCAAAATATGACTTTAACAAGCCATTGTATCAGCCTCGTTATATTATTTATATCTTTACGAACGAAAATCGACCCGCCAGGAACTCAGAGCTGACGCGCGGACAGTATACTAAAAACAAACCCTTAAACAATTATAATTTATAAACTAGGTAGGGTCTTAGCACTTTAAATATGCCGACCAGGTTTTGCAATGACGCTCCCACCCCCTCTCCAATTTTTTGGTAGAAACCTTCGCTGGCCCACACACAACTCACCAAAGTTTCATCCCAATCGGATGAATGGTATATAGTAGAGTGCTGTCGCATAGTTAAGTTTTCGGTGTCATCTTGTAGTTTAGGGTCTGTACTAAATTTTTGGTCCTAGTGAACAATGATTTACACCCAGAGGGATCTAGGCAACGGGAAGAAAGGCGTGAGTGAAAAAAAAAGCCTAATCTATGCTTGTGAGATATCAAATTGTAGGTTAAATTACTCTACACTTCAATATAATATTAATTTATAAAAAAACACATTTCGGTGCATTGCGGGGTTAAATAGGAGAAAATAATCTGGAAAAACGTTCAAATCTGAGAAGGTTATGAATCAAAAAGTAAAATCTATTTTATGTTCAACATGACAAATTGTTTTGAAATACTAACTGAAAGGGGGAAAAAAACATCAAATTGTTAAAACACATTTTGCTTATAGAGTAACATACTATAAAGGTATGTTAATAAAAATTGACTTTGACAATACAATTCATGAATGTGTTAAATTTAAACATGAAATTCCAGATAAATACGTAAGATTACTGGGGAAAAAAATTAAAATTAGTGGAGCATTAATGAAGTATGTATACTAAATAAGTAATGTGGACCTTGAAGTCTATGTCAGGTAAGTCCTGCATGTTTATTTGTTTTAGGAGTTATTTGTTTATTTTTTTGAGCAGTTTCACTTTCCGCAGTTGCAGTGGCACTTTTTAGTGCATTTTAAATTTGCTTTCACGCATGTACATGTTACACATTTCTTTGAATTGCAATGTGTATTTAGATCAAAAATGTCTTTAGCAAGAGACAAATTGTCCATATAGACACAAGCTTGTGATCTTTTGTCCATCCAGCCATGATTTCTTGGATCTTCGACAGGTGTCATTTGCTCCAAACACTTGCTTGATACATGCTTCTTTTCAGATGCTGGTCAAACACATCAACATGTGAACTACATAGTTACGTCCCTCAGCTTTCATGATACACAATATGGCATGTCTGCAGAATTTGCAAATCCTTCCATAAGGAATATGCCTGCATCCTTTATTGAATTTAAAAGAAGTGCTGTCTGATTCAGTAAATACGTGGAAAAGAGCCATGGATTTGCACGTTGTCTCGTCTAAACTAGTTTCAATGATATTGAGGTTGATAAATTGTGTTCTTTTTCCTTCTTTAAAAGTAATCCCGATATTTGCCGAAGTGTTAACTTCCAATATGTGACGAAAATTACTCAAAAGTATTTCAACAACATATATGTCTCCAATATATAGTATCTAAAGTGGGTGATAGTTTGGTGCATGGAAAAGTTGAACCAATATTCGAATGCTTGCTTCATCGTGATTACATTGTCCCGTAGTAAGGCCCTGTCCTGCTGAAAAGACATGGTCACCTAATGTAATATATACTAATTTTCCATCTGGATAGCCATCTTGCACGAGTTCTGTTTATAAGAATGAAAAGAGTTCCTTCTTATTTTCATCATGTGTCAAAAATTCATGCCATTTACCTGGTACTTTGGCAAGACGAGAGACAAGCTGTCTAGTACCATTACTTTTTTTCTTCCTTGTCGACGCTTTGATTGTCATTTCACGATACTGATTCCAAACAATATCAACCCTTTCTGTTCTTCTTAATTTACATCTGATCCTTCGCAAAAAAAATACTTGTTCAAATAGTCATAGAATATCATGTCTGTGATGTTTGTCCCTGGAAGTGAATGAACAAGTGCACCCCCATTAATAATAATCACTCCATACATACATTAACATTCACCACATAATAACGTTGGTAAATTTAACCCCACCTTAAATTTTACATAAGCAATCCCGTCCCAGAGTTTGGCACATGAAATCTGGTCCACGCTGTGTGTGTGTGTGTGTGTGTGTGTGTGTATATATATATATATATATATATATATATATATATATATATATATATATATACACACACACACACACACACACACACACACACACACACACACACACACACACACACACACACACACACACACACACACACACACACACACTGTGGAAGGAATCACATTTGCTGTTGGTTTGAAGATCCCAGTAACATTACGCAGCAATGCTGAAAATTTTGGATTTTATGTCAATCAGTTTCCACATTTGGGTAAAATACGGTTTTAAAATTTCATATTGTGTGAAAAGTGAAATGTGTAACACGTGTTCGCGTTTTATTTTAGTAAGGAACACCCCATGCGAAGTTTGCCCTCCTACTTAAGAAACACTCGGTACAAGTTATCTTTTCTTATTCCCACTTTTCTATTGTTCCTATTCCACCCCCTCCTTGCACGGTATCATGATGGTTTTTTATGCGTTTCGGGTTTCGAAATGACGTGTACACCGAAACTGGCATGCATGACGAATGTTCCAGAGATACGGAGGTGATCGTCCGAGCAGGTTCTTTGAACACGCAGGAAGGCGGCACCATACACCATGTGAAGGAATTCATCACGAAAAACTTCAACATGATGTACAGCTTCGATAATGACATCGCCCTAATCAAGGTGAGCTAAAATAAAGTTCCTCTCATTACTTCCTGTCATCGTGCATCCTCCCTACCCCCTGCTGCAGTAGCTGACAGTAGCTGGAAGAGGAGTCGGCCATGGCCTTTGTTGAGGAACCATCATCCCAGGATTCTCCTAGAGCGATTTCTGTAGACCATGGAAAGCCGAAAACACGACGGCCGGAGCCGGAGATCGAATCCGGGTCCTCTCGAATGTGAGTCCAACGTGTTACCGTTTCACCACTTCGCTCGGTAAGTGCATGTGGTTGAAGGTAAAAATAATAACTTTTAAATAATTCTAAGGATAGAAAAGAATTAAATGGAGGCTGCTGAGTGACTTCATCCATGATGGCGAGTTCCTTCTATATTATTAACGTGCGTATAAATGTGTATATATACATTCACACATATACATTATAAAATAGTCCCCTGACTATGAATGTGTGTGTAACTATACATAACACACACACACGCATACATAGTGTAAAAGGGTTCACTGCCTGACTGACATATCAAGCCGTTGCCGAAACCATTAGACCTAGAATCATGTAATTTTTAGTATGGGTTCCCCCTTAAGAGCGTAAAAGAGATCAGGAGGGATTTTTCGAAACAATCTCTAATGGGTGAGAAAGAGGATTTTTTTTTTACGGATCGTCTATATAGATCGAACGCAATAAGCTGTCGTGGTGATTTTTCACTTCGGATACTGGTAAAAATCATAAATAAATATATATATGCAGGTTAGATCAACAGTAGTGAGATGAGTTAGATATCTGTGGAATGCAAGAGGGGACTAACTACAGTGTAATTAATGTTACCACATGGTGTATGTAAAATGTAACGCTGTTTTTAATACTAAACAGAGCTTTGCTTTACTTGCAGCGTGTTTCGGGTACTTCAGTAACCATATGTAAATACACATGAACCTACGAGTCCAGAGAACTCGTGTTTAGATAATGAACAAGAGAAACCTTCTACCAAAATGAACGGGGAAGTATTTTTATTACGATTAACAGGTCTTTGTAATTCTTTATATTGTTAAGTGTGCCGATCTTAACTAGTTTTGGACGACATCAAGATGTCAAAAAAAAGCGTTTAAAAGGCACCGTTTTCATGTCAATTCTCAGTAAGTTTACGATATACTAGGTATCTTCCAATTCTACCTCTTTTTGAATTGTATAGTATTGATACGTAAAACAACTTGCATACCAGAAGAGGTGTTATTTCTTTTTTAACTGGACGCGTTTTACTATTCTTTAGGTTGTAACATGCATTCTGCTACTAACATTATCGTCTCTAATATAGTCGAGGATTCGTGTGGTATGTGTGTTTCTGGACACTCTTTATGTGACTACAACCAAGCTTGACTAGTTATTATTTTTGTAAGGCAGAACGTAACAATGCCGTGTGTCCACTTTTATGCTCAACTACCAATATTGAATTCAAAATGCTCGATAAATTTTAAGATAATCACGTGTACCAGGTGCCTTGGTGGTGACGACCCCGGTGAAGTATGCTCCGCTGCCAGAGACCTACTTGACACGGCCACGAGTTGTGTGATCAAACTGGTTCACTTTTGCCGATGGCGAGTTGGCTGCGTCCGTGGCCTTTCCCTCTCCGTGTGTGCCAGTTTAGCCTAGTTTCACTGGCTCGACCGAGAACAGGCCGGCAAAGATGCACTCGTACTTGTGAGGTGTAAATAAATATAGGGCGACCAGCCAGAAATTACCACACCACGTTAACCTTGGGTTAACTCGGAGACGAAAACGTTAGTGGAAAAATGTTGTTTATGATGTCATTTTATGTATAAAACATACCAGCATAGAACGGAGTAAGTCCCTTCTTGCTCTTCACATATATCTTGTTTCTACTGTTCTGATTATTACATAAAGAGTGCTAGGTTAAATCCTGAGCAGTCAGAATATAATGTTTCATTTTCTCGATGTAACATAAACGAAATAATATTAGAGGCCTAAGCTCGAATTTTCAGTCGCATGCGGGTTGGATGCCGAGTGGTCTTTTTTAGGATATGATAATTTTTATCACATTTGAATTTGATGTAAGGTTACAGAAGCAGAAAAATTTACTCTGGAACAGCCTTTCTTTGGTTTGATGTGTTGTGGACTACCAAGAAAGTAGACATAGCGGTTCTTAGAGCTGCCGGATCTATGGCCAAGATTATGTGGGACATTATTCCATTTGTAGGCTCAACCAACGAATGAACGACGGCTTTACAGACTTAAATTCCTGTATGGGCTGCCCTTCCTACGAAGGCGACCAGGGTTCGATTTCCGGAAGAGTTGGTTCCGGATTTGTTGCAAGTGGGAAGCGTAATGAACTTTGACGGTTGGATTTTTCGGGGCACTCCAATTTCCCCTGCCCTTGTATTACGCCACTACTCTGTTGTAGAGCCTTAGATCGTGACATCTCTCATGAAACGGCAGACACACATTGAATCCCAGTCAGACATTCTGCCTACTCAACATTCATGTAGAGCTGTTCATTGATGAGAGGCTTTCCTTTCCCCCTTCTGATTGGATGAAAAGTGATGTTTTCTATTTTCGTAATTCAACTCCACCGAGTCGGATTTCTGAAAATACGTGGTCTGGTGGGAAATTTTAAAACTGAAGGCTTCAAAATCTGAGTCTGTGTGGATGGCCCATCCTGTTACTTTTAATGTCGCTGAGAGGACAGATTTCCTTACGACTCACTTGTGGTTAAGTAATAACTGTATAGGATATCGGCAATAGGGTTTATTTCTGGAAATTTTCCACGTACATCCAACACGCTAATACTAAGTACTTATCCACTGCGGTGTAAAATGAAAGAAGTTTGAAACTGATTTTAAAAATTTAATCTTTTTTTGCATAATATGTATGGAACCATATCCTTATGCTAGCGTATGGCTATGCAGGCATATGATAATGCAGGTAAGTATAGTATTATATAAGGTTATGTTAACTTAGGCATATGCGATCATAAGAATATTAAATATTGGTTTGTAACTAATCGATTTTTGTGCTGAGAAAAAAATCTAGGTTTTCTTGAGAAGCGATGTCCGAGGTCAAGTTGGTGACGTTGAAGATGGTCGCCGTTAGTGTCATAACTGGACTGGAACCGATTACTTGTGTACTCCTGCACACGAAGACAAAGAGCCTAGTGTTCAACTGTCTGATGTAGTCGAAGAAATATTTCTTACTTGGTGTACAACTTTCCTCTCTATTCTGTTATGAGGACTTTACTATTCCCATCTAGCTTTTCCTATGCCTAAACAGATGTTAAACCAGGACATAACGACATTTCTATTTAGCTTTCTACGGGAGATGTGTGGGCATGATGCCTTGTTGATTATGTTGCATGAACGGCCTGATGAATATAGTGATAACTAGAAAAGCGTAAAACACCAACAGCACTCTAAAAATAAATTCGAACTCCCATTTCTATGCAGTAAATAACCTCTCTTTTATTATCACAGAACAGAGTAATATATCTTTACTAATACGAACATGCACGCCTAGACCAGGATGATAACATACTAACTAAGCCTGACCTCCACGACTGGTGTTTCAGATATTCTATATGACAGTCTAAAAGTTACAACCCACCTCGTATGACTTGTAGCAAGACTACTCGTCCAAGACAGAAAAATTACATCGTATACTTCCGAAGGTTGATATATCGTAATATTGATCGAGCCAATAATGGTGTGTCATACTGTATGGTGACTATCGCAATTAGGTTATGACTATAGCCTATCACCTGTGCTGTTAACAGCAACATATGCATTGCTTGCAGGCTTCTAGCATGGTACTTGAGATGTGTACCATGGATTCTATCGAGGTAGTTAACATAGAATGAGGGATACATGATTTGCCACTGTAATATCTGAGACAGTGTGTTCACTCCATACTGATAACATGCTACTATTACAATAATACTGAATAGTATGATGAAAGGGCTTGACTGCCTCTCTCTGCATTACAAAACAAAACTCATATTCAGATTGTGAAAGCTACTAGTTGGCTAGTATCCTTAATATCCTGAAATAGTATTCCGAAGCATAATACCTTGAATAGTTTCCTGAAGTATAGTATGCTGAAATATAATATGCTGAAAAACTATCCTGAAGTATAGTATCCCGAATTGTACCTGAAGAATAGTGTCCAGTAGCATAGCATCCTGAATAGTATCCTGAATATTACCCTGAATATTATCCTGAAGGAAAGTATTCTGTAATAACAGCCTGAAAATTATCCTGCAATAGTATCCTGCAATAATATTCTGAAATGAAACTTGAAATTAATCCTTAAAATAAATCCGGAAATAGCATTGTTAAATAGATCGCCAACTGTTCGCCAATGTTCGCTAGCTGTTCGCCAATGTTCACTAGCTGTTGGCCAGTGGTCGCTAGCTGTTCGCCAGTGGTCGCTAGCTGTTCGCCAGTGGTCGCTAGCTGTTCGTCAATGTTCGCTAGCTGTTCGCCAATGTTTGCGACCACTTCGCCCATGTCGGCGAACAGTTCACCGATGTTCGCTACCACTTCGACCACAATGACGAGCTGTTCGCCCATGTTCGCCATCACTTTGGCCACGACGACGAGCTGCTCGCTAGTGACTGCGACCATTATATACGTAGGAAGGGACAGGTATGACAGTTAGTTTGTCTGAGGGTACAGAAGAAATCGCATCGTCTATCTTCTAGAGGTCAGCATGAATACACTGCGTTACCATTTTTCGAGTGGTAAGAAGCCATCGACTTCTTGGAGAGAGACATCTGCAATTGGAGAGGTGTCATCGGCTTCTTGGGGTGAGGCGTCTACAACTGGTGAGGCGGCATCAGGTTCTCGAAGTGAGACAGCTATAATGGGGAGAGATGCCATCAATTTCTTGGGCTGAGTCTTATCATCACCAAGGGCTACAACGAATCCTTCAACTGAGCTGGTGGCAGAACTGCCATTTTCACGACTTCTTCCGCTGTGTTAGTTCTATATATCTTGTGACAACAATCTCAATGCAAGAGTCAACTCCTGAGCCAGCAGTGTCATCCGCCCTTGCACTACGTTGTCATCAGTGCTGTTTCTGTGACAAGAGCTGCAATCTCTCAAATTCCCGCCGACATGAAGCTTGCTGTATTTTGAATGACATTCGAATGACTTTAATGTGTGGCAATTGTGAATCTCAATATGTGCGACAAGATAATTTGAAAAGACAGGTCTCATTCCCCTACCTGTGAACCATTACTCATTCCCCTACCTATGAACCATTACTAGAGGAAATTGTAAATACTGTATGAATGGAGTTTGACACATAACTATGTGAAACTTGATTCAACACCATCTGTGAATACCACCTACGGGCTGTAAAAACGTACCCCTTTTGCTGTTCATTGGCAATATTTTTTATAATTTTGTGAATATTTTATGGTTTTTACTAAATTATACGAAAGGTTAACTTATTAAATGTACTGTTCAATACATAAAAAATTACACACTGAATATTATTTACCACTAGATAATACATTTTTATCAA
Source organism: Medauroidea extradentata (assembly GCA_003012365.1). Classification (NCBI taxonomy): domain Eukaryota; kingdom Metazoa; phylum Arthropoda; class Insecta; order Phasmatodea; family Phasmatidae; genus Medauroidea; species Medauroidea extradentata. The sequence continues at coordinate 40,028 of PNEQ01051099.1, forward strand.
AAATGTTTATCAAACATTAAAATATTAATAATATTTCCACATGTTGCTAAAATTTAACTTATGGGTTTCTTGAAGAAAGATGAAAGGCATGCAGTTATTTCAGTGAGATAGTAACTAATAGCTATTTTAACTTAAAATATTATCGCAAAATCAGTTTTGAAGTGCAGGAGAACAACACATTTTTTCCAATAAAATTATCTCATGCAGTTTTCGTGACACGAACATTTGTATTGAGCTGACAGATAGCACGTCAATTATGTTCAATTTCAGTTCTGTGAAAAAAACTTAATAATCAGAAATTTAAATTTATATAATTACGTTCGTTAAATTTTGTAAAAAAAAAAATTTTCAAATTCATATATTAATTTTCACGCTATTATTATGACTGAATTTAGTGTTTTGGACATACGCCATTGGGATGGAGTTTGTCAAAAAACTAAATACAGTCCTGCTCTTCCATTGTACACCTCCTGCAACAGCCATATGCTGTTTTTATACCGCAATGGCATACTACTTAACATGCTAAAAGGTAGAAAATAATGTTTGGTACGTGAACGATGGCCATGTCATAATGCTTTACATGATTTTGGTAATAATTTTTAAACATAATTTCGATATAGAAGGAACACATCATAGTTTTACATTTATTTATATTTACACCCTAATTTGTATTATCAATAATCAAGTTTATTTTTAAATTCTGTAGAACGAAAAAAAAAAAAGCCGAAATCAATTATTTGAGAAATTTATGCATCAAAGTGAAAATAATATACCGAACTTGGCTAATGAATATCAGTTTTTCTTACGTGTATATATTGTTTGATTGTTGCAGCTGGTGGAACCTTTCTCAATCAACAGTTACGTGAAGTACGTGTCACTGCCGATGCAAGGGGAGCTTGTTTTACCAGGAGACATACTGAGTGTGACCGGATGGGGCTTCACCAAACCCGTAAGTTTTCCAAATATACTTTTCTGTCTGATGTAGGCCTAACTGCTACAGCTTTAGCGAGAATTTTTCTCTTTGTGGTAATACGATGCAGATGTCGTAAAACTGTCGTACAATTTGGCCAACAACTGTATTTTTATGACTTTTTATTTGTTTATCACGGTACTTTCCACATTGCTACAGAATTTTCAAAACTGTTTTTATTTTCAGTACCAGCTAAAAAACAGTCGTATACAAAATGTCGTATTTTTTTTTTTTTATATATTTTTATTTATGTAGCATTATTCGTCTCATTTCTGCACGTATTAATATTCATAACGCTTATTGTAAAAATTATTTTCGGGTATCTCAACGATTAAAAACAGCCCTTTCAAAGACTACCGCACCTGGGAATATACCTACCGGATTCGATCGTGCCGGACGATGCCGCTGGTCGGCGGGTTTTCTCGGGAATCTCCCGTTTCCCCGCCCATTCATTTCGCCGCTGCTCCATACTTACATCATGTCACCCCTCACCAGGGCTAAAGACCTCGATGTTAAGCTCTGACCAAAATCACTTCCCTCACTTTACTCACCTACAGGATTCTGTTAAGTGCATCGTTGTTCGTGGCAGTAGAACTGAACGAAATTTGAATTCTTGAATTGCGTGTGCCATGTGTTTGTTTAGTGGCGGTTTTGAGTTACAAATTCAAATTAAATATGCCCGCATTTACAAGATTCGTAACGGCAATAGAGCGTGTTGTATCAATTAGTCGATGGACAGAAACCAGTATTATAAGACGTTAACTCGCAGGTATTTATAACTAAGATTACTTTTTATTATATCTTATATTCAGCCCCCTTGCATTTAAAGAGTAGATATTGTAACTAAAATTTATCAGAACAGTGTAATGTAAATGTAAACATTGTACAAGCCTATGTAAATAAAAGCCCGTGGCAATATTTATGTTTAACGTTCGGCGGAAAGATACAAACTGCCAGAAAATAGAAATTAATCAGGGCTTCTTTGAGTGATCACTTTATTCCGAATCACCTATATTGGTCTGCGGTCAAATGAATCCTGGCCATGTTCCCTGTTTCTACTATTTTCACGATAGTAATTTTAAAACCTGAACAAGATCATAAAATGTATTTGGTAGTTTTCTGTAAAATGGTTTTCGACATGCTAGTTTTTCAAGACCGTAAATATTACGGTTTTAGGTAATTATGTAATTAATGACTTTTTTGACGGTTGACTTATTATTCGAAACCGTATAATTTCTTGCCTTGAAAAAGTTACCTATCCTGACAGGAACCATTTTGAATCTAACAGCCAAACAGAATTGAGATATCTGCTTCCGAATAAAACTAAATAATAATAATAATCGCAAAAATAACAGAAAATAGAGGGCATAGCTATTAAACTGATAATTTATGTGGGGAGTAGGCAACAATAATGGGACTGCGATACGGGCATTTCGCATTTATAAGATCTGCAAGTGGTTTCCAGCATAGCACTCGGGTTCAGATACTGGAAGACAGATTCTACTAATACTGCCGGAAGGAATTTCAGAAAAAAAACAGACGTCCACGAGGTTGTCAATTTTTACGTGCAACAAGAGAACACGCGGCTTGCAGATTGAAGCCCGTATTTCACACATAATGTAGTAGTTAGTAAGTTAAGGAAATTCGTTCGTAACGCTTTCGAATATTTTTGTAATTGTCACAGCTCGTTAAGCGTAAAATCTAAACCATCAAACAAGCTATTATTTTAGAAAACTATAGCCGATCACGCGATCATTTAGTAAACTAAACTTGTTACTTTGAACATGATATTAGTAATGTTTCCTAACTACTCATTAGATATCACGAAGAGTAGTTATTATAATTTACATCTGTAAAGTGGTTTGTTAAGGGTCCTAGGAGGTCGAATGACCAGACCTACCGCCTTCCACCTAGGCGATCCGGGTTCGATCCCCGGCGGGTTCGGTCCCAATTTTCGCATGTTGGAAACGAGGCGGACGTTGCTGTTGGCCGGCAGGCTTCCCCGCGTCCATATCTCGGGCCGGACGGGCGACAGGCATGTCTCGCTAGACGAGCAGCAGGTTCAACCATCACAACCTGCCCTTCTCTCATATACTATGTAATCCTGCACCAAGGGTTGGAAAACGTAGTAGTGATTTGTTATTGTTACGTAGGAACACCATGTTAAAAAATATATGGGAAGAGGTATTGTACTCAACTCAGTAGGTTCCAATTTGAATTCAGGTTGACTATGAATCTGCCAGCCCGGAGCTGAAGTTGGCCGAAATCGAGGTGTTGAAACCTGAGGAGTGCCAGCACAATCCTCTTGTGGGTGGAAACCTTGTCATCACTGAAAACATGATATGCGCCCAACGCAAGGAGCAGTCGGCATACAAGGTAACGTGAGGGCATTCCTGCCTTTGCAGGTTCGAGAAGAATAACATACATTTTTTCTTTAATGTCATATTTTGAATATGTAGGATAATACGATCCCTTCATGAACATTTTTTTAGGTGAGAACTATTTAATTTTACGTTATGAAATCGTTTTTAATTTGGGGACATTAGAAAAGCATTACCTAAATATCACTTTAGGATGTTTTTTAATGCAGTAGAAAGTCATCGGAGAGTATTTGTATGCTAGGCGTTGCTTAGTCAGTCATAATTTAATTTATTGTAATTTTTGTACTTTAAATTGTAGGTACTCAGTTTACTCAACGTGTTACTTAATCAGTATAATATTATCATTTGTTAAGAAAGTTTGGTTAAAGTTCAAGGAAATGCAATTTAGCTTTAAACACTCTATGTATCTCTAACAGTCAGCCACGGAGTTTAAATGCGAAATTGGCGTTAAAGTAAATAATTTTCAGTGAAGCAATTATAACGAAAACTATTTGGGATGAAAATAATTCTTTGTGAACGTTTTGAAGGGAATCTACTTCACTGTGAGGTTGAGCTTCATTTTTTTAATAGTATTTATTAACCAATAAACAGTTAAAATGTTATTTTGCTTCACAATAAGTCAATAAATTCTAGGTCCAGCAGATCGCGTTTTTGTATGATAAAGGTATTTTTCACATTGGTCCGCTGAAAACTAATTACTAAGTTAATTTTAACATTGATACCCATCTAAACACAGTGTATATGTAAACACTAAGTGGTGCGTGTGCTCTGTGCTATAACCGCAGGAGCGCAGTGGCTAAAGCGCTCGCCTTCCACTCTGCTGATCTCGGTTTGATTCGCAGTGGGGTAGGTACCCTACTTTTAAGTATTTGGGAAACTTGACGAACGTTGCCGTTGGCCGGCAGGTTTTCTCATGTTAATCCCATCATCTTCGCTTCTCCACCGAAGGCATCATTTCATGTCATCCTTCAGAATAAGACGGGTGCCTAAGAGCGCCCAGTCAGAAATCTATGCTCGAGGTGTATGTGATGACATGTGTTGGGGTTATTGTTTGACCAGGGTGACTCTGGAGGTCCGCTGTTCCGCGTGCAGGACGGCCGTGTGACACAGCACGGCATTGTGTCGTGGGGCGACTCCATGGGCCTTCAGGCGCACCCTGCTGTATTCACCAGGGTATCTTCCTACCGTGTCTGGATCTACCTCAAGACTGGCATATGAACTAACTATTGCTTTACATGACCACTTTCCTCCCCTTCACCCTCCACACACACATAACGCAGCAGAGCAACCTTGCCTATTTTATTAATAGCAAAATAGCAAAACCTGATATTGGATACGTTTAGTGGTTTTTTTTGCAAGCTATAAAAGACACTGTCATCTTGGATAACTTGAAACGTTTGCACACGAAATATCATTCGATTCGTGGCTAAAAATAAAAACGAAACATATAGTATGCGGCAAATTACCATCAAGAGGTAACTAAGTGGTAAGGTTTTCTGGCTCAAAAACCAACAATCCTTCCATCCACAGTTCACTCTTACGTAGAAAAGTAATGATGTGTAGGGAATGACTGTGTTTCTCTCTTAGCCGTGTGACTTCATTATATGCCTTGTTAACAATAGGCTTTCTGACAAGCTGTATTATTTCGTCCCAGAAATCTCAGAAATAGACTAAGAAAGACAAACAACGAAATACGAAAAAAAGAGAAAATAAGCCGAGTTGGCTGTAGTCAACACATCCATAAACCAAAACAACAGAACATGAAAGATCCCATAAGGAATTAGTCAACAACAAATAATGTACCTTTATTTGTTGTTGACCAATTCCTTATGGGATCTTTCATGTTCTATGGTTTTGGTTTACGGTCCTGTATTTGTTGTTGACTAATTTCTTATGGGATCTTTCATGTTCTGTTGTTTTGGTTTGTGGATCTGTTGACTACAGCCAACTCGGCTTGTTTTCTCGTTTTTCGTATTTCGTTGTTTGTTTTTCTTAGTCTCTTTCTAAGTATTCTGGGACGACATTATATTGCAATGGCTTATGTACACAATAATGCAACATGTCATTCTGTCCCAGAGCATGAAACATTCAAAGACAATATGCTTTCTACCAGAGTTCTTTATATAACCTTTCCCCATCGCCATTCGAATTGACTCCGGCTCTTTTACTTCTTGAAACTTTACCTGAGACTTTCCTCACGGGTCATCAGTAGGGCCATGAACATTTCGCGAAAATAATTTTGCCCCAGTTTGATTCAATGCCTCGCGTGCACATCTGCAGTTCTGCTTCATGGTTATTGGCAGCATGTTTGTGTGACGTTACGTCTCTCATTTGACTGCCAACCACAGTTAAGGTTACTGCGACACCACATGTATGTTACCTGCAGGTAGAACCACAAGACACGTGACAGTTAAAACATCCAGTCACTGACTATGAATCAGAACTTTTAAATGTGCACATAAGGCACTGAAACAAACTGGAGTAATATTTTTCGCGAAATGTTAATTGCTCTAGTCATCAGTTATCATCAAGACGTACCACTTGTCGAATTAATGGTGTCTCCGGCCGATATTTGTAGCAAATTTATCTTATAAGTTACGTGTTTTCTTGTAATTCCTATTGTTGGCAACTGTGAATTGGTGACTTGTAGTCTAGAGTTTTGTTTGAGCCATTCGATGGTGTCTCCGGTTTTCAGAAAGTCTATAATAACGTGCTGCATGCGTGTCAACAATCCCGTACACCTAGAAAATAGGAGATGTTACAAGCCCTGAGTGGTATAAGTTCATTTGTTAGCTGGAAGTTATAGTGGTTAGTCTTCACAACTTAAATGGTCTGCGTAAGTTTTTATTGTAGGCTGCCATAGACGAAACTAAAATTTCTGAAAAAATTCCTTAAGTTACATCAGATGGGGTTTTTACGCAAATCTGAAGGTTACATACTCATTGGATGATATTTATCTGGTTTTGTGTTTATACGATAGATGGCAAATCTTGTCATAATTACGTACGGTATTTCGGTACTGCACAGGTGAAATTTCCGTACGGTGTATTTTTTTATCACGTTTGGCTGAAATTCGATCCGTCATTAGTTGATCTTGGGTAACAATGTTCTGGTAAGCGTAGCCGATTCTATTATTACTATACGTGTGTCATCAAATCTTTAATCTACCATTACATTTCGAAATACATCGTGCCGCTTTGTAACAAATTTTAAAAAAATTTTTGGAAGGTACAAATTCAAAGAATTTGGGCTATATTTTATACATGACACTGGCACCAATATTTTACTGTCGTATTTGAATTCTGCTTTTTCTTTCATAACCAGAGCAAGCAGTCAGGCGATTTTAAAGAAAACAATGTACTGTCATTGCGAGGTAACATTGAGGAAGGAAGAGATTAAGGACGTATATTGGATGAACACAGGGTTTTTGCAGGCCAATTGTGCTTAGCCACGAATTATGAGTGATAAAGAGACGCTCATACAACTCTGAAGTGATTTAAGACGTGCGATATTTCTTGTGAATTAACTCGTTTTCAATTTGTGTGTACGGCAACAAACGAAATTTCTTGGTGTTTAGTATATTATATCTTGAGATTTAAATTTTAATTTGTTTTCGAAGCATACATATTTTCTTGCACCCTGGTAAATGCACTCCTAGAGTACCATTAAAGACTAGAAACAAACAGGGCAAATTATGCATTAACAGTGCATTTTCTGAGACAAAACATGCCCTAAAATATTTTAAATCGCTTTTAAAAATCAACTCGTTCCTTAACAAAAAACCATCTGTAAGGATAATCGCTGTTTTGATGAAGTAGCCGCTATTTGAAAGAATATAATGTACATCAATAATATCAATTTAATCTGTTTACTAAATTATTTTCTTCTGCAAGTTTTAAAATATTTGAAAAGACAAGTGTAAAGGCACTGAGAAGTGGTTTTTATTTCTCACATTTGAACTATCAGAACTATCACAACAGAAAGAAACTGACTTTTGTTTTGTATTTGTGATAATGTAGGTTATGTTTCGAGAAGCTTCGTTAACATATTTATTTAATAATCGCTATACGAAAGTCTGACAAATAATTTGCTCTTTTTAAAAATAACTTGAGTTCACAGAGTAGTCACTTATCGATGGCTTAGAATGAAAACCTCGTAACTATAAAATTAAAAATACTATAAACTTTGCGTGAAAAAAAAAACGTAACGTTTTGATAGTATTCAAATCTCCCATTTTAAACAATAAATTGAAATTGCTTCACTTAAATGTCATCAGATAAATTTAAAATGTTTGGTTACTTATTTATTGTTAACTTTTACAGCCAGTGTCAGAATTGGAGTTATAAGGTTTTCATTCTAGGCCATCGTTATGTCAAAATGCGCGCTGCCCCTGAAAATCCATTACGCAGTAGTACGTTACCACAACATAAGAAAAAAATTGCTAGGTTTCCCTGTCACGTTATTTTCACACACACACATTTTTTTTTTTTTTCAGTAGAAGAGTTTTATTATTTACCTACTATTTTTGTTCATAAAATGTAAGAAAACATTAATTGCTATATATGTTGAGTATGAGGGCAACCTCTTTAAGAATATAAAAAATTGTTTACCTAATGTAACCAAAATATGTTTTATTTGTAACTTAGTTGTTTTAAAGACGTCCGCCTAATTTGATTATTAATGTAATATATAAGTTGATTTGAAACTAGTATTTTTGCTAAAATTTTTAGAAACATATATTTCGGTGGATGGCTGTTAAGTGCTTATAACACCTATGCACATAAAAAACACTTTTTCTAAGTATTCGGTAATGTCTGAACAGCTTTTTAAAATGGTTATGCTGTAAAAATTAGTAGTCATACCGAGACGATACGCATATTTTCAACCAATCAAATGACAGTGGCCTCGTGGAAAGTCCCATCGTCTAAAAGGGATGACAGTAACCATATGCGCTAGTCCAGTGCATCACACGGCGATCCTTGGAAGAGCAATATGACTCCAGGTAAGCGACAATTAGCTGAACATTTTTTATTTTATTTTTACGTTCTTTAGTTACGCACAAATAGGTAGTTAATTATAATCAAGAAATTACACGTACTCTTTAAAAATAAAACGAAATCTTGTGTTTCTATTTAAAACCAGACAATCCTGGGACTCTGAAATTGTGCATTCTTAACAGTGTGACAGTTGCTATTTCTTGGAAGGCGTACATGTACGAAATGTTACCTCTAACAAGTTTACTTCCTTTGAAGCCATGTGTGTCCATAATATTCTTTCGAAACTAGGTTTGATTTTTTTTTTCCATCTTTAATAACGAACGGAATACGGTATTTACACATTGCATTTTAATTAATATAATTTGACAGTTAAAATGACGAGCAATAGTTAACTTGGAAATTTGTTTTTGTAAGTTGCCCATAATAACTTTTTTTTTACTTTTCTGTAAAATTGTATAAGGTGGACGTATCTGGTTTCGAAAGTTTACTCTTTTTTTAAATATTCCATTTAATATGTAAACTGTTATAAGTACCGTACCACTAAGGTAAATTCTACTACAAATAAGAGAACCTCAGTAGCTAGTTTCATGATTGTGCCCATACTAATTATTTTGGAAATGTTGTTACTGCGCAACGGAAAATGTTTTGCGCTTTAGATATTCGACGCTCCAATGCTAATGCGTTGTAATTATTTTTCTATATTTTCACATCAAATACGGGACACACGTAGCGTAGGCTTACTAAGTGTTCGAAAGGCGTGTTTTTATCAAACTGTTAGAGTTCAGAACTCTCTCATATAAAAAAAAATGCGCTATTTAATTTGAGTTAAATAAATCACAGAACAGTTACGCAACAACGGAATTTATTTTGGTGTGGAAAGGATGGGGGATTGGTTCACGTCCGCTGTGACTCCCTTTCTGAAACCGCCTCCGCCAACAGCCATGCCGGCCATTATAACACGAAGGATGGGCTTTGGCTCTTGGCTGTCCCAGTTTGACGTGAAGTGGCATTCCGCTCGTTGCACTTGCAGACTACCTAAGTGTGTTGTGATTTCCTGTAGAGTATTTTTTTAGATCTCAGACAAATAATTTATTTTTCAATACTAGCTGCACATTAATCTTACCAGGGTTAGGTGGACAATTGTAATGGAATTATTTCATATTATAGTAATGGATAGCCTACTCTACAGATGTTAAGTTAATGTAATCATTTATAATTTAACATTAAATTTTTATATATTTTCCTAGGTAAGATCAAAATTGTAACATTCAAGGGCCTTACCAAAAATTAACAAACATGTATGGGCAACTTATGTTTTCCACTTGACATCCAAAAAGATTAAATAATAGTAGCTTATTTGGTTACAACAAACTGAAGTTGCAAGAGCTTATGACAGTGCAAGCAAACATGTTTAAACTAAAATAATGAATAAAATAATTCATGCGAGCATTATTACAATTATTTTTCATGTTACCTTCGGTTTGGTTCTGCACTATCAGATAATAAAGTCGTATAGGCCTAGTTTAAGTTTCAGGTAGTATACTATCAAAAAAAACTTATCTTTCGTGGTAGGGCCTACCTTTGAAATATTACTGTTTTCATAGTCATGCGACTCACAATACTTAAAAAAAAAAAAAAAAAAAACTTGTTAACATATTCATTGTAGGCTACACAGCAAAAATGTGTGCTCTCTCAACCGGAACGGAAATAATAGATCAATAAAAAGCGTAATTAATAAACAAACACGGATAGGCCTAATTGCCAAGATCAATTTAAAATCATTTTGTTGATTACCACATACTATCAAACAAGTACACTTTAATGACCGGGAAATATATAGGCGTAGGTCTTCTGGCCATTTCTTTTAGTAATCTACATTTTTGCAGCTGACAGGCACAACATCTCAGTGGGCTGTGAACTTTATATTAACCACTTACTTGCCAAAAAAAAAAAACACGGACTTTTTCATACGAAAATAATTTATTGAGTTGGCGTTTTGAAAAAAGCATGTTTACGTATTAGACTACAAGAACCGTAATTGTTTACCCACAAATTGTGTTGAAATAAAAGTTGGGTGAAATTTTTTTTATTTTATGTAGCACTTTTCTCTGGATGGATTTAGCTACTGTTTTTGTAGACATTCCAGCTGAAGTTCCTGTCTTCCGAAACACGTTGTCGTTGGCGATTACAAGCCGGGTATTTCAAATCCCTGCATTACAATATATTACAATAACATAAATTCACAAAATATTAAAACAACACCTTACAAGAATCCCAAACCTACACGAACACACGAGAAGTTCAAACACTCGCAACGGAAATGGCCGCTCTTTGTTTTGGTTGCCGGACGTCATAATATCCCATTGGCGATTACAGGCTGGGTTTTATAATCCCCACGTTACAATAAATTAAATATACACACAGAATAATAAAGTAACTCATTATAAGAATCTCAAACACACACGAACGCGGTAACTTTTCACACTCGCAAATGGCCGTGCTTTGTTTTGGTTATAGGTCGACTGATAACGGTGCGGTTGTTTGTAAATTAGTTATAAAAATACGCTATTTGAATATAATAAAATAGTTGACTGACTAATGCTGGATACGAAGCCATGTTATTATATTAAGTTTCCTCCAAAATGCTTACTTATTTTTCACGTATAATACATACTACTTTCAAAGTCGGCGATGGTAGTTAACTGAATTGTTAATCAGGGCTGCCACTACTACTTCATCAGGTCATACGGTCGCATCCTGTTTTTTTAATGGTTGCCACGTGTTTGGCACGAACTTAAAATATTTGTAGCATCGGCTGTCAAAACACAGAATTCTTACATCGTATAGACAGTATTCTCTATTATATAAAAGAGATCACTGACTGACATATCAAACTGCTGCCCGAACCACTGGACCTAGAATCGTGAAATTTTTTGTGTGATTTTCCCTCAAGTTTTTAGGCTAACACTAAGAAATAATCTTTTGAAATTCAACCTATAAGGGGATGAACTGAGGGGAAATGTATTTCCGAAGAAACGCTGATAGAGCGCGAACTCTACGGCCTATCATTGTGATCTTTACTTTAATAGAGCACACATAAAAATGCATACTAGCCAATTTTAGGATTCTTCGAAATTCAACATTTAATAAGGCGAAAAGACGTTAAATATAATTCCGATTAACTATTTTTTATATCGAATCCTTCAGGATAGATAGTAGGTATTCACTTCAAAATAATGCTCCCTTAAATACCAAAAAGTAGTTTTAGGATTTTTTGAAATTCGCCCCCAAGCAATGAAAAGGAGCAAAATGTGTTTTTTTAATGACTCGTCTATATCACTGAAACACAATTGACTATCGTCGTGATTTTTACTTCTATTGATTACATATACAAATGTATATGACAGGACTCCAAGACGTTTCGAAATTCTTTAATTAAGGGAGTGAAACTAAGTGAAATGTGTTTTCGATTGTTCCTCCATATCTATCAAACCAATCGAGATATCTAAGTGCTCTTTGCTTTATATTGATGCTTATGTAAATATATAAAATACCCTTGAAATATTTTTTCCGAATTCGGACCCAAAGAGGTAAAAAAAGGGTAAAATGTCTTTTCGATTCACACTCTATATATGTAAACCACATTGATCTTTCACATCGTGGCGTGATTTTTGTTTAAGATTGATGTTTTCAAATACCTGAAAAGTAATTTTACGAATTTTAGAAATTCCCCACCTAAGGAGATGAAAATGGGTGAAAAGTGATGAAAGGTGTTTTCAAATTATGGGTCGACACATCTTGGACCCAGCTGGCTATTGTCGTGTGTTTCACGTTCAAGAGACGCCAGTAAAATAGTCTAAAATGTGATTCTAGGGTTTTTCGAAATTCAGTCTCTTGGGAGGTGAAAAGACCTGAAATGTGTCATAGATAAATCTTCGATATATATCGAATACATCGAGGTATTGAGTTTATTTTTGCTTCAGGATAATGATAAGGAAAATGGTTGCAAAAAAGTTTTTTAAGGTTTTTCAAAATTCTAGCTGTCAGTACTGTACAGGGGTGATATGTGGTTTTTAATGAATGGTCGATTTTGCTTGGACTGAAAGGGCTATCGTCGCAATTTTCACTTCACTTGGATACTAATACAAATATTAAGATGTGAAATTAAGATTTTACGAAATTCGACACCTAAAGGGATGAAAAATGCATAAAATTTGTTTTCTATCAGCCAACCATATTTATCTAACCAGTAGAGACATTGGGATATTGTTGGCGTCAAAATGATGCTTACCTAAGTACCTAAAACATTTATGCAAGTATTTTATTTTATAAGATAACATGATTATTAATATGAAAACTTTGTAAACGTTCAAGGCAGACGATCCGAAAAGCAATTATGACCAGCGAGAAATAAAAACATTGTAATTAAAATTGCAGGAGACCGCACCCTTAAGGACGTTGGACACGTAAAAATTAAAAATTTTACATTTGTGCCAAACACTGTTCAACTTTTACACATCATATGACATGTCATTTCCCCAAATAAAAAAAAATTAGGTCCCACAGTTTTAGCATTATGACCTATCAAAGTCACAAAATGGCAGTTGCGGTGTAGCCAAAATAATAAAAAATAATTAACTTGCAGAAACAAGATAATTCATATTGATTCTTAATGATGAGGGCTACTTCAAGTCACTTTTGTGAACACAAAGCGATAGCTTTTTGTATTTTAAAAAATTGATGAAAATGAGTAAATTTTTGCATAACTTTGACTTTTGGCTACTACTGAAATTTTCAAAACTAACTTTAGTCAACCATGTCGTAAAATGCATTGATACACTAACTATCAGTTCCTGTAATTTTGAATTTAATTGTTAATTACTTTTTTTTATTTTGGTTACACCGCAATGGCCATTTTGAAACTTTGATCAGTGATTATGCAAAAACTATGGGGCCTAATTTTTTTTTATTTGGGGAAATTACGTGTTATATGATGTGCAAACGTTGAACAGTGTTTGGCACAAATATAAAATTTTGAATTTGTACGGGTCCAACGCCCAATATTTAGTTTTAAAATCAGTTTTCATGAATAATTTCGACATTATGTGGTGCAGTTGTTTGTAGCTCCGGCTTATTGTTCCGGAGGTTCTTGGCTCAAATTCCGTTTAAGGCTGTGCGATTGTGCAATTCTGACACATGAAATCTGCAAGGCAGATGAAATTACTGCAATTTGAACGAAGTTGTTCGAAAGTGGTAAAAACGGACTATGCAGTCTACTATCCAGAAAAGTTCTTCGACAGCGTCAGCGCGCATTTGCCATTTCAATTACCTCACTGTTGGGGGCACCAAACACGTTTATATTTCAGCGAAACATTATCCCGTCCAACTGCATAATGGTACTTAACTTAAAATGAGGCCGTGCTTTCAAGTGAAGGTTTTGAATACAAGTAATTTACTGAGGGCACCATCATCAATGGTTGTGCTCGGGAGGAATCAGTCTTCATTCCACGTAAATTACGTATTTCATTCCATTGCCTTCTTTCATTTAAGAGTCTGTAATTACTCCACAACGTCAACTTTACTGTGACTATAAATAAGGCCCAAGCGGATTCGCTGTTAGTGGCAGGGACAAACTAAAGACCAGAGCTGAAGACTACTTTTATCGTTAACAGTATAGCTACTTATCCTGCTGCAGTTAGTTAAACTAGCAGCTTGGCATTTGTACAAAGAGATTTTTCAGTACGCTAATATTGTCTGCTATGAGTAACACACGCGATCAATACCGTGGGCGCACTGCTAGTTTCTGATATAGCTGCAATTTAATTTTGATAGTTTGTTGTTATAATTGAGGGGCCCGCCTCGTTGCCATAAAACCACACTGCAGCGTGTTTGAAGAGAAAGTTTTACACCAAAACTAATACACGTGTTCACGCCGTTTCTCTACGAAAAGAACACACACTTTAGACGACTGCCCTTAAGTACTTTCAAGACAACACACGTATTAGAAATCCCCTTCTAGGGCACGTCAAAATGGGTTAAAACGGGGATTTCAGGCTGCTGTAACGGAAAATATACTAGCCGAATACACGTGAAACCACTTAAGGGTAGTGCATTGGACTTTAGTAAAGTGATTTCATAAATAAAACAATAGGGTCACCGCTTATAAAGTCCCATAGGAAATTTGTTTTTTCGCGAAGACTGCACGCCTTAAGCGTAGAGGCGACGTACCGTTGTATGGCCCATACGACGTCGCCCTTAGCACCATACCTCACTCACACAAACACATGTGCCACGAGGCGGGCCCCTTAATGTCAGAAATTGAATACACAGGTAATTAAGATAACCCAAAAATTCTCGTTATGTCACCAAAAATTTGTTCTAGGAAGTCGTAGATATTTTAAGTTTATCATCATTAGTAATTAATCTAATTTATCTGCTCTACAGGAACTAGTCAATTTATTTTTTCGGCAGGCGGGCCACTTACTAATAATTTCCTGAGATAACCGCGGAGTTGACTTAACAAGTGTTCGGACCCTTATTAAAACAACGCCGATAGTAATATTGCTGCAGTACAGGTTCGGTTGTAAATTAAATCGCAGTCGTACTCTATCGTTTTATGTATTACATCCATCTCGACCATGTGGTTCATAATTCTGGGACTGATGTTTCTTCAGTCAGGTAACTTGCATCTGTAATAATTTATTTTGGCGACATATTCACTGCTGGTGTACCTTCAAATGCACCGTCTGAAAACCGGTATTTTTGAGTACCATAGGGCCTATTTTACTAAATAAAAGTTTAACTTATTGATTACTAAATTACGTATAAATTTAAATCTGTGTTCTAAACTCAGTTTGTGTTCTTAACTCAGTTTGTATGTTTATGATTCACCAAACGGTTTCCGCAAATCACTAACCGTTTTCAGTTATGGTCTGCTATTTGTGAAACATCTTACAAGGCGGTGGCGTTGCCGTTTGGTTCACTCTTTTCAAGAGTTAAGTAAATTGATAAATTTTTAAATTTTAAAAATTAATTTATGTGTATCGATTATCAAAAAACAATTATTCGCGATTGAACTTTTTTTTTTCGCACGACAAAATATGTATATTATACTTATGTATCCGTAATTCATTATTTGACTTAATAATTTTATTTACTATAATCTGAGTCACATATTAAAGACAGAACAAAATCAGGGATTAATAAATGTTGAGTAATTTTACGTCATAAATTAGATTTAGTAATTATATTGTATATGTTATAAATAAATTATGGATGCATATTGTTTTTAGATAAATTACATGGGAAAAATATTTTCCGTTTTCTGCAACATAATGGTCTGTAATGCTGAAATACATTAAAGTAAACTGATAAATTTTAGAATTATTACACCTCCATTCTTTTGCAAACCAAGTTTAACTAAATCAGAACTCCTAATATGAAGGTTTAAAGTTAAATATTCCTAGTTTACCCAGCTTGTAACTTGGTGAAATGCATTTCAGCTGTTATCTACGTCTTGCTTCTCTTAAACTTAGTTTAATAAATCAACCTCTCGTGGTGAACTCAGTCCTTATTACCAGAACGTGCCGTGGAGGTAAACGCGGCCTAAGCAAGCGCGTAAGACAGATATGACCATGAAAATTTCGTAACACGCTATGTTTCAAATGTCAGCTCGTCATTTTTTTAAAGGCTTTCAGCGATTATCGTGTAATTTTTCTGAGCAATAAAAATGTATTAACTCTAACGTTCTGTGTTATTTGAAAGCACTCGTAGTGTTATTGAAGATGTTAGTTTAAACTAGTTCTAGCTTACCTAAATAAACGTTACAACCATATTTAGAACACGGAAGTTACTTTTCAGACATAAATAGATTATTTAACGGCTTTCAGAGGCAGGCTAAAGAAAAGAGGATAGTTTAACGATGACTACATGAATAAAGAAATGTACGCACACTTCATTCAACCTGAGCTGGCAACGTCCTTTATTTTTTACATTCCGTGCACTTTCGAGACTTTTGAGAAAGTAAACGTTAATTTAGCCGCTTTCGCTGCCGTTGCTACTGGTGAGAAGAGTCAAGCAACCCGTATTAAAATCGAGATGATCAATACACACATAAAAATACTGTCACTGAAGAAAATCAGTTTCTTGATAATATAAAATAATAAAAGAAACGATCTAAGTAGGATGGGTAAACACATACATCTAAAAATTAAATATGAAAAATCATAATACAAACTCGTTGGTGTTTTATTTGTATTATGTTTGGTTATTTGTTTTGATTTGGTAGGCACAATTCCTTATGCGATTGATTTTTCATGCTAAGCGCTGACCAACATGGGCCTGTGTTTATGCGTTCTTCAGCTTCGCGTTTCTTACGATTTAACCCTTAGGCGTAAGCTTGTGGGTACCTATTCATCTTTCATCTACGTTTAAGTCCGCGTAGTTGTCAACGGGTCAATGTTGACTTCGATGAGGTATTTTTGTAACCAGAGTAGTTTTGTTTGTCGATTCGCATTGATCATGACAACGATTTTCTTGGTCAATCGCAAGTCACCTATTCGTACTAAGTGTCCATAGAATTTCATACTCTGAAGTGACGCCTGTGAGACTGAGGTGAATCGCTCAGTTGATGCATAGAGTTCGTATGAGCTTTTCAGCATCCATCTTGAAACTTGTGTTACCTATAATAATAGTACTTAATTGTATGTTTCAACAATAACTGAAAACGCTTTCCTCGAGAAGCAACAGTTACACAGGATGTTTTGCCGGAAGATCTGAGAAAATCTCTGTTGTATCAGAGACCGGAGCTGAACAACATTTTGCTGGGATTCGCAAAAACCGATATCCAGGCCTACAGCAGCGAGATGAGAGGGACTACTCTAAAGTTATTGGAGGACGTCTTGCTTCCTATGGAGAATTCCCTTTTATGGTAAGTGCAGTGATCCCATTACAAGAATCTTACAAACAAAGCTTATGTATAGTATATATATAGTCATGCTGTCCGTAGATATAAATCCAAATTTTGCACGACAGCTTCGTAATGATTTATTTCTTTCATTAATCATTAACTGAAAATTAGTAATATAATTATACTGAGTGATAAAGCTAGTGGTTATATCTCATTGTCAGCGTGGTCATTTCAGTGTAAATAATTTTTATAACTTAGTAATTTTTTTACAAACCACTGTAAAAGTACAATAATTTTCTTTAGAAAATTATTTATTTAAAATTTGCAATATATATTTTGTAAGGAAACTTACGAAATTTTGCAGCCAACCAAAATATCCAGTTGGTCTGAATTGGTAAGTTATACATAAATACGTCTGTGGAATATATTTGGATGAATTAAAATGAATGTGTGTATAAAAGTTGAACTACGAAACAAATGAATTTTAAAAAACCAAACGGTAATTTCAATATGTAATAAATAAAATCACAAATGCCGCGTGAGTTGATGTTTGTGTGGGGGTCAAGTACGTGTTTAGTCCACGTGAGGACACAGGTACAAACCCTGTTTGTTGCTCCTACTTATTTTCTCCAATAACTATAGTACATTGAAATTTTTTCCTGCACAGTTAAGTTCTGTTTTATAGTTACGAAATTATAAATAATTAAAATTCGCCTTTCTCTTATGCAACAAGTACCAGGCTATAGCCTACCTGTTCAAAGCACAGAAGTTTACACTTTACTAGAACGATAAAAAGTTCTAGATAGATTTTTTTTGGGCATTAGGTATCCAACAATTTTATTTGTTAAACTACAAAAATTAATCAGATTTTAAAGACAGAACCAGTAGTATCTCAAAAGGGTAGGGCGGATGCAGCGATAGTCTATAGGGAGTGGTTCACCGAAAATTTAATACATTTATATGTTTGTACAAAATATGGTTTGTTTTATACACATACATCGTGACTGTGTTTTACTGTAATGAACATTTTTCAGCTTACATAGTTTTTGTGTAGGAGCATGTCAAAGTCTAAATTTGAACAAATCGGGTTTAAGCTAAGAAGGGAAACCAACTGACTTACCAAAATATAATTATTCACACTGAAGAACTGTGTCCTGGGCTACGTCAAAATATAAATAAACACTGAGTTGAATACTTTTTTTGTGTTGAAAAAAATATTGGTTTCGGAATTAACATTGCTATTATTCTGAAATCTAAATAATAATAAAAAAATAAAAAGTCGACTTTTCTACATAACTTGGCGCAACCTGTGACACTGTTCTTCAGTGTAAATTATTTAATTTAGGTACATTAGATGGTTTTCCTTTCAAGCATAAAACCGTAGCATGCAAATTTTGACTGACACGCCATTTTACAAAAACTATAAAAGCTAAGAAGATTTGATTACTGTAGACGTATGTGTACAAAACACATCATTTCTCGTTCAAACATGAAAATTACCAAAACAATTAAAATTTTCGATGTACCAGCCCTTAAGTAATACATCCCTGAACTCGCCCGGAATGAGTTTGGGGGTAAAAAAACACGAGAATCTGAAATCAGGACGGCTGCCCTCAGAATACAACCTGGATCCTCCCGAATGCGAATTTAGTGATGTACATATCTCTGGTAACTTGACTGTAGTATCTATGGACATTCTTTCACGAGTAGGTTCAATTAATTCTTTTTACTCATACGGCTTTTATTCAACAGTTCTGGCCTGCCCTTTCGGTGCCCTCTAGTAACACTTCGTCCGGAACAGGATATCCTCCGATTACCCCCTCTCGCTAATTACTGTATGTTCCTATTACCATGTAACCCGTACGAGTAGAAGAATTCTTGTATGGAAGACCAGACCTCACACTCACATATAAGAATAGTTAGAACTACAAAATGTTATGCCCCATGAATAATTTTTCTGAAAGTTCTGACCTGGCACATGAACGCTATTGCAGAGTAACGCGAAATTTCTAATTTTATTCCCAACGTATATTTCTATGAAAACAACACACACTTCAAACTGTGCTTATATTGGTATCAAAATACGAAATATCAGTGGAAACAGGTTTTTTTGGTGCCTCTCAGAATAGTTAAATATGCATTTCCAAACTTACGTACCTATAAGATGACCTTAAACGTAAAACACCATTCTTTCAGCAACGGAAACACTGCCCGCCAGTTTTTTGCTTCCAACGTAAAGATAGTATTTTTCTTGACGCCCGTGCCAGTGTCCCCATATCGCTTTTATTTTTGACTGACTCTAGCGGGTAATATATCATCAGGCCAATATTTGTCTTAGGAAGACATGGCGAGTGAATTAGCGTTAGTATATTAATCAAAATCTAAATAATTTTATTTAGAGAAGCATTATAAAAATATGCAATCTTAGGTGATAGTCCATATTTTGCAAATAAATATTTTTTAAGTCTTATGCATATATTTCCGGTACTACTTACTCGTATGTTTGATTATGGAACAACGTACTAAGCGCAACGGACACGAAATACCTTGACAATACGTTTCAATTGTAATGGTAAAAATGGTTTTCATGTACTGCCATTTTTAAGTTACCGGCAGTAACTTCCAAAATCATGTACAGTTCTGATAACCTAAGTATTAATTTTGTGTTTTAAACCATCATAACACTGGCCATACGCATGCACTGAATCTCACCAAAAACGATAAATATATTTAAGACGATCTCTGTACGTATGAGTTAGTTTAGTGTGCTATTCGTCAATACGGTAGTTTTCAGACATAACACATAAACTGATGAAACTAGCAACAGGACAAAATAACTTACGTGGATCATTTTTACGACCTGTAACATTGTACAAGAGTTGTTCGACATTGTTTACACTTAATTTTATTCACTAACTGATTTTGATTTAAATTCCAGCTGAGTCTAGAAGTCGAACAATATGGCCAGTTCTGTGGAGGATCAGCCATTGGTGAATATTGGGGCATGACTGCAGCTCACTGTGCTATGAGGTAATGTGAACAAGATACAGTTCATGGTAACCTAAAGTAAGAATTTTTAAACCTTCTCAATACTGGTAATATTAATAATATTTATTAATTTTACTATAATTTTAGACCATCGCACGCCTAGTTCAATAGGGTCACACCACAGATTTGGACAATTTTGAGCAGGCCTCTATTGTTATATACCTATCTGTGGTTTTTTAATGGCAACACCAACTCTTATTTAGTGATGCAGGGTAGTGGTATTTTTTTAGTTTATTCCTTGTCATTGATTTGTATTTTTAAATTGGGTTTACAATGGTATTATCAATAATATTATATGCTATTACAATATTGGTAAAATAAGCAATGTATGAGATTTATATTGCTATATCACTATTGTGTTTACACTGCAAGTTTGTAACAAACAACGTTTTCTTACAAAAACGCCAAATGCCAAGATCTCAGAACAATATTTTTTTTAGTTTTGCAGCTACTGATCTGAAGGTGCGCTTCATATTTTGAGTAGGCTACGGTGAAATAAACATATTGATGTAGGATGGAATGTGATTATTTTGTGTGGTGCTGATAGCTTATAAAAATTATGTCAAAATTGTGTTTTCAATTTGTCCGTTAAGTGAACGTAGTGCGACTAATGTAGTCCAGTAAATCGGTGTTAAATTTACATTTCTTTCAGTACCACTTAGAAAATCACTTGATTTGTAGCACTGACATTTAGAATGGCATCAAAACAATGATTGATAGAATTTTTTGTTTATTTTATTGAACAATGTGTGACTATAATTTTAATTTTCCGGTTAGTATTTCTCCCATTATTTTCATTTAACAGACAAATTAAAAAAAAAAAAACATTTTCAACTGACTTCATTTACAAGTTAACATCAAACAAAATTAAAACACTCCGTCCTGGATTGCTTTGAATACATTGTGTAGTTGGTTAATTCTTAGCAAATTTTATATTACACATTGTAGAAATAAACAAATTGGTATAAAATAACAAAATTTACCAGGGCCTCATGTGTGTTCACATTTTCCAGAATAGCCTATACACGCACTGTTATTATTATTATTTATTTATTTATTTTTTGTAATTCATTTCATTTGCAATCAACAACAAGCAATAATTTGAACAATACTACACCGGGATACTTCACAACGAATTTCTGTGTAACCACATGTTTAAATTTACACTCCCTTATGCCGAATTACAATAGGTTATTTATAATAAATTGTAAAAAATTATTACCAGTCAAACTGAATATCTGTCGATTGTTTTGTTATTGTTCGTCTCATACTAAAAACCAAATTCTTAAGCAACTTTTATTATTTATGATCAAAGTAGGGTCATTTAAAAGTTCCAGTTAGAACATGGTCTGGCAACAAACTAGCCGAAATAATTGGGGCAGTTTAATACTAGCTGTCCCGTCATGAGTTCCAATGTCCATTTTAAATTTTTTTGGACACACCGTTCTTCCCCTTTGCCCTGGTTTGCACTCCCACTTTTTTTTTTGCAGAAACCTTCGCGTGCGAATGCATTGTTCAGTTCTTTGTGTTACTGTATCTAATGATCTTAGCTAATGATGAGATGTTATGCCTCCATTCTCTCCCATCCCTCAGTCATAGCAGTTGGTACGGCAGCCAGCCATTCAAACGTGTATGCCGTATTGCCTACGTAGTAAGGACTGTCTGACTGCAGCCCTCTTTTATGAATTTTACACGAAAATGATTGGTCCTACGCGTTTACAACAAGGCAACCTTGTTTGCTTCTGACATGCTTCTCTAGTAGAAAACCGCATTAAACGTTCGTAATTCCTGATGGTAGAAAAGTGGCATGTAATAAAAGGGGTAGCCACCCTGGTATTTTGTATTATGGTGCAAGGTATTGATATTATTCCAATGTGTATTTCAAGGTCCCGCTGGTATAAAACATTGCTCAACTTTTCATCATTAAATGCCTCTTCATTTCCATTATTTTACAAAAATACACTTTAAATTTTCCACGACTAAGGGCTCATACCGCCCTTAATATTAGTTTTAGGTACAAAGTGTCCCGTATATTTTCTACTTGATTTTTCATTAGGAATCACCTCCCGAAGCTTGTCGGTCAAATTCATCTCTTACTACCTTCACTATACTATATCCATATCCCCTACCGATACAACACCCTGATATATATTTCATGCGGTGGCATTTCGGGTTTCAAAATGACGTGTGTCGACATTGGGTTTAGATACGTATCGGCGGTTCGGGATAAAGTGAGCACTCAAAAAAGCCCTTCTAAAGTTCTATTTTCAGCCAGTTCGTATTTTTCCGCGCATATTGTTAATGACGGGAAATGTCTAGCCTCTGGACACTTCACATTCTGTTTGCGCTTGTAAGATCAAGCGTGAAGTGGGCAGATAACGGTATAGTTCGATAAAAATAAAAGTTTATTAATTATATCCAATGCTATGATGTTAATTTCGGTTGATTTTGTTCCAGTATTGTAGTATTCAAATTGGGAAATACACCGAACAATATTACGTAATTTCGCTGTCAATCTTACTAGCAGTAAGGGGACTATAGTTTGAATTGAATTACATGCAATAACGGATAGTGATATTTTTCAGTGGTTAAATTATTAGTGCTCACTTTTTCGCGAACGACCGTTACCACGAATGTTCCAGAAATATGGATGTGATAGCCCGAGCCGGTTCTTTGAAAACGAAGGAAGGCGGCACCGTGCACCATGTGAAGGAGTTCGTCACTAAAAGCTTCGACAGCATGTACAACTATGAGAATGACATCGCCCTGATGAAGGTGAGCTAAAACACAGTTACTATAATTATTTTATGTCATCGTGCTCTGTAATATATAAACATGTAATCTTTTAAAAATTGTTGTGTTAGTAGTAACATCGAGTAAGGTGTTGACCCGAGAGAAGGGTCGATATCATTAATTATAATCTAAAAATTTAACATATTAATTGTTTAAATCTTAGATTTGTAAGTTTTAAAATTTTATGTATCATCATTGTACTCAAATGTATACATTAATAATGTTAATTTCTTAAGTACTACTTCTGAATTTAGCTATGCCCTGATCAATACCTGACAAATACAATAACATAAAAAAATATTAAAAATCTAATTAAATACGTTTTCTTTATGGTACTTAGCTGAAAGAGGGTTTCCCTTAACATAGATTGATTTTTAATTTGGGATCTCAGTGCTCCTCTGTGATTCGTCCATGTGTGTTAGAGGTCATCCAGCTGCGTTGAGAGACATTGGGGTCATACCAGTTCTTTTGTGTGGTTGAAGACAAAAAAATACTAGAGGAAAAGGAGGGAGATTTTTCGGGGATAATAGAGAGACATTTTTTAGATATTTTTAAGGATTAAGAGGGAACAAAAATGGCTGCCGAGTGACGTCATCGATGATTGCGGGTGCCTTATGTATTAGTTACTTGTTTATGGATGTCCAGAAAAAACCGCATAAATTGCATATCACGTGAATATCCTGGGATTAAGGTAAGTGGACTTTACGTCTCGCCGACAGCGAGGTCATTGGAGACGGTTCAACATAGTTAGAAACGTTTACTACGTTTCCGTGTGGGATTGAAATCGAATCGAGGATTGAATCGGTATTGAGTCGATATCTGTTTACATGCAAAATTTCAATTCGAACTGAAATCAATTTGGATCTGCTAGTTGAAATGAGTGGTGGTAAATGTTTCGCTGCAGCAAGTGAGTTGGTAGTCACGTGATAAATTAATAGTAAACACGTAATATTTTCTGTTTATGTTGGAGAAAATATCAGACAAATAATCTACACGCTACAATGGACAAGAAAAAATTGCTGATAGTCGTAGTAATTTGGCAATTAATGTTCGCTAATTTAATGCAAAAATAAGAACAAGAACGAATGGAGCGTGTACGAGAAACAGCATTTTTCGTCCGTTTACCATCAACAGACGACGAATTTCTTTTTCCTTGAATATTTCAATAAGCGTGAACACCTCTTCCGTTGTCCAAATATTTATATTTATCGGTACATGCGACATTATTAGGACTATTATTTGTAAACAGATGCTAACAGAGTGTGTGAATTTCATCCCGATACACTCAATACGATCTGTGTTTACATGTCATTTCAAATCGAACTCAATCCGATTCGATCCCAATTTTAGCTGGAACGACCTTGAGACTCAAATCGATTTGGATATCGTTTACATGACCATTCTCAATCCCGAAAGTGGTTTCAGATCGATTTGAATCCGACATGGAAACGTGGTGAATGACAGGAGCTGGGAGAGGAACCGGCTATGGCCTTTGTTAAGGAACCATTCTATAATTCCCCTGAAGTGATTTCGGGAAACTATGGAAAACCGAAATCAGGATGGTCGGAGCCGATCGAACCCAGGTCCTCCCGTGTTACCGATGCGCCACTTTGCTCGGTATTCCTGGGCTGAATAAAATACAAAAATATTAGTTGCAAAATATTGTGCTATGACATTCTGCATGTACAATGTGGGAAACACGGCACTGTAGTTAGTGCACTCTTGGGCTCCACAGATGTATTACTTATCTTACTACTATTTTCTGACCTGCATATTCTGAGTGCAGGTTAAAATCTCTAGCAGACAAAACATGATTTTATGTTTACTTGACGTACCATAAATAAAATAATACCTACACATGGAATGCAAAAGGGGACTTTCTCCGTGAAATCAAATTTCAGTGTATAATGTTTCATTTGGGTAAGCCTGTAAGTTTTCGTTGGCAAAACCTAATTTTAATACTTACTCTCTAAAATATAATTTAAACATTTTTGCAACATAATTAAAACGAATAATATTATATTTAAAAAATGGTTTCAATAATAATATTTGTCAAGAATTGTTATTTCACGGGATCCGGATTCGATTTCAGGTCCGGGCATCCTGATTTCGGTTTTCCGTGTTCTTCGAAAATAAATTCATGCGAGTGCTGTTGTGGTTGCTTAATAAAGACTGTAGATCATCCCTTCTCCGTTCCTAATTATTCAACTCACTGGTAACGTCTCTAATGACCTTGTTGTCGACGAAACCTTAAGCTCTACTTACGTTAAGGCCTCTGCCTATGTACAGTACGTGCATAAATTGTTAACTAGTTTGAAAATATGTACAACTCTCCGTGGACCAAATTTTGGGATATTTATTTTTTAACAAAACTTGTAAATAACGTGCTTAGTGATATAAAAAATAAAAGGGCGTGTTTACACAAACTTTAATTGTAGAAAATAAACCATCTTGTATCTTCGGAGGTGAGATTTGTACATACCTTCTACGACACGATGAGCTGTCATGGCGATGTGCAAAATTATTTAGGGGTGGCCACAGTATCTTAGTGTTGTCAACAAAATGCTTTTGTGGTGACCACAGAATAAATTTTGCTAAAGCGGGATTTTTACGAAATTTGACCACTAAATTGGCAAAAAGGGGGAAATATATTTTTCCATTAATCGTCGATATGCCGTGAACCTAACGGGCAGTCATCGTGATTTTCAATTTAATGGACCACTCAAACAAACGCATACTGCAATTTCAGGATTTTTTTAAACACTGTATAAGGAGGCGAAAAGACGCAGAAAGTATTTCCAACTGTCCCTCGATATCTATAAAACTCTTAGAGGTATAGAGTTGATAATGGTTGTAAAATGATGACTATGCAAATACTCTAAAGAATTTCATTTTTCGATATCCAACTCCTAATGGGTGAAAGGAGGGGACTTTATTATTTTTTACGGACTGCTCAAGTAGATCGAAGCCAAAAAGCTATAGTCATGATTTTCACTTCAATTAGATATTGGTCTAGATTTCAAGATTTTTAGAAGTAAAATCTATTAAGGCACGGAAAAAAATGAAACGTCAAGACACGGACGGACTGCCAATATGTGTGGGCGTGTGTACACATATGCGGGGTACACACACACACACACAAACACAGAAACAATCCCAAAATATACGCACCACGTGAATTCTGGGCTGGATTGGAGACGAAAATATTAGTAGCAAAATGTTGTACGACATTTTACGGGTACTATATGGCAACACTGCACGGAAGTCCCCTATGTTACGTCAAGTAAACGAAGAATCATATTTCGATTGCTCGGGATTCTAACCTGTACCAACGGTCGTAGAAGAACAGGTCTGGACACTCGCCTGGAAACTTGACCCCCTTGTTGTTTGGCTGTAGTTCACCAAGTTACAGAGAATATTGTGTTTTATTGGCGCTTCATTTGGGGCGGTCGGACTCAAACTCCGCCCACTTCCTTTCCACTAAGGTAAACAATTTATCAACATATATTTTTTATCAATTTATGAAATACTTCCTTTGTTCATAAATTTAAGAAAAGGCTCCAGCAATCTTTATTTACTTTATAAATTTAACAATGGAAAAAAGTGAGCGAAGTTTGAGTCCGACCGCCCTAACTGAAGCGCCAATAAAACACAATATTCTCGGTAACTTGGTGAACTACAACCAAACAACAAAGGGGTCAAGCAAAATACATTGGTAGATAGGCGAGTGTCCAGACCTGTTCGTGCCTACGATCCACAATATGCAGGTCAGAACGGTAGTATGAAGATAGGTAACATATATATGTGTAGAGCGCGAAGAGGAATAACTAAAGTTCTATGTTGTCATATTGTGCAAGTAAAATGTCATCGTACAACATTTGGTACTGAGGTTTTCGTCTCCAATAGCTCAGCATTCGCGTAGTGTGCTTATTAGGCGATTATTTATGGACAATCTGTATATCTGACTACAGCGAATCTTGTTTAGTTTTTTTTCTCTAGCCTGGTTTTCTGAGAAGGAATAACGCAACAACGTAGTATGTCCGCTATTTTACTCAAACATTGTTGAATTCAAAACGCTCGATAATTTGAAATATAATCGCGTGGTGGTGACGAACCCGGTGAAGTATGCTCCGCTGCCAGAGACCTACTTGACACGGCCACTAGTTGTGTTATCAAACTGGTTCACTTGTGCCGATGGCGAGTTGGTTGTGTTCGTGGCCTTTCCCTCTCCGTGTGTGCCAGTTTAGCCTAGTTTCACTGGCTCGACCGAGAACAGGCCGGCAAAGATGCTCTCGTACTTGCAAGGTGATCAATAATGTCATAAATGCAAAAGAAACTTAGCGAAACTAACACGATGACACTTGATAAAAATGCGCCACAGTTAGAATAGCATCTTACCTAATCGGCGCCATCTTGACGACTCCCAGATGCAGGCTACCCAACCTGCTGTAGAGAAGCTTCATAGCCCACAGCAGGGTTACCAACATTAATAAAGATAATCTGCTGGTGACCAAGTCGTATACTACCGAGGCAAACGCTCGAAGTCAGTGTATTTGTGCCCTTGCTGCATGAACGTTTATACACGTGGTCACTGAAGACCATGACATTGTTTCCGCCATAAGAGCCAATGTATTTTACTCGAAGTTTGAAGAGCAATAGAGTTAAAATGATTTACCGAATAGCCGATGTGTCGTGTTTATCGCAGTCAACGTTGTTGGGGAACAACATTTTGAAGTAATATTAAAACTCAACTATATGCTTGCGTTTTGAAACACATTTCTGTGAGTACCGACATCGCCTACTGTTTGTGCATGGACACCATTGTTAAACTAACATTTATTCGAGTTTCTGCTATTTATTTTACATTTGGTGTGCAAATTTGTTTGTTTTATTGCTATTAGCAAACAGTTAAACATCGTCAGTGACGTATATATGCGTATATAAACAATATGTGTGGCTGTATTTTCAGGTTAGTTAGCTAGGTTTTATCTGTATAAACAATCGTTTAACCACACAATTTACACTACACAAATGTAAAACGTGGCCTTTTTACTCATGACATGTAACAGTAGC
Organism: Medauroidea extradentata; assembly: GCA_003012365.1. Lineage (NCBI taxonomy): Eukaryota > Metazoa > Arthropoda > Insecta > Phasmatodea > Phasmatidae > Medauroidea > Medauroidea extradentata. Next base: position 68,198 of record PNEQ01051099.1, read on the forward strand.
AGATTTATTTCACGTACCTGTTCTCTCTTTGCACCCAAATTCAACGCATGTAATCGATTTCATTCAAATCTGTTGATTCTACAGTGTCAATACCATACAAGGCGATTACGAAAACCTTACTCGATCTACTCGTTGCTGTGTGTTGGTCAATAATAATGTATTGTTTGCGCAAAACTGGCACATATACTTCAGCTTCAAGGAAGTCCCAACATGCCATCTTCTGTATACTCCTACCTTCATGAGGATAATGGTCAAAATGAGTCCACAGTAACCAAAAAAACACTACTATTTACACACACATGTGCACAACACAAGGTGTAAATAAATACAGGAGGTCCATAAATGGTCGTACAGTTAGCACACCACATTAAACTTGCGTTAAGTTGGAGACGAAAATATCACAGGCAAATTAACGAATGATGGCATTTAACGTGCAAATAGTGGCAACAAATCACGGAGTAAGTCCCCTCTTGCGCTACACTGATATTTTATAACTAGAGACGATTGTTTATCGCGGGAAAACTTGACAGTTTGCCTGATTTCAACACAGGATTAGTTTACCAGAAGATTACTGGCTTTCGCTTGCACGTGAAGCTTTTACCCTATTTGACTGAGCCAATAAGAACCCCGATATTGTAATATTTGATGCCTGTTATTGGTCTGCAGACAACTACGTTGTGTCAGAAATATATATGTTGCAAGGAACTACAGTGTCTTCAAGGATATGTTGGCACAGGCTATCTTCGCGATATACCATCACCTTCACTTATTACTACTGTTCTGACCATTATATTATGAGTACAGGTTCAAATCTCGAGCAGTTCGAACCTGATTTTACGTTTTCTCTACGTCGTATACATAAAGTAATCCCTGGACGTGGACCGCAAGAGGTGACTTACCTCGTGCTGTGATGTCACATTTTGCGTGAAAAATCTTGTCCTACAGCGTTTTGCCTCTTACATTTTCGTCTCCAATCTAACTCAAGGATTGGCGATGTGTGCATATTATACAATCGTTTCTGTTCAACCATTGTATGTTGCAAGGTCCGGTGGCCGTAAAACGTTCATCAGAATATCATATTTTAACAAGCACGTGATGGGGTCTCTAAAATTGTTGAGGAGGACTTAATATTATTAATCCCAAACTAAAGAAATGATGAAAATAAATACAGAAGAAAAGTGGTCAAAATAGGCATTGTCAATACATTGTCTGCACCGCCTGGTTATGGTATGTCGAATTCTTGGAAAGTTACCCGGTATATCCAAATCATTCCAGTGTCTGCTTGAATTCATATGTACTGTACATAATCACTTGAGTCTACGGGGTGGTTGCCTGCATGCTGTCAATCCCATCCACATTTCGGAGGTCTTAACTTGCAAAGAAAAGATCCTGGACTTGGATTTGCTGTCGAAATATGATTACAAGGTGCTCGATTACCTACTAATATACCTAATTACATATGTTTATTTACAGCCTGTATAATTGGAGTTGAGGGTGTTCTGGTAGTTAAAAAAATACTCTCTGTATCTTCAGTGAATTATACAGGTTATTCCCGGAGAAGAAGTCAATAAAAAGGCGGGTCATAGAGAGGCCCAAGACCTGCCAAATAAACCAAACTTGTATGCTCAGATTCGCAACCATCTAAAAGTTATGAATTTTTTTTAAGGAAATATGGCTATACTCTACCCTGAGCTAAGCATTTGTTGATTGTGAAAAAAGTAATGGTCCATGTGGAACGAAATTTGTACACATCTGTGGTGATTAGTATCGTCACATTTAAAAACATATTTCACGTCACTGAGAGTACAACTTCGTGGTGTGAAAATCACTTTCTTAGAGAAGTTGTGTTTGGTTCTGAAAGATGCCTCTAGTTTGCACGAGGTAAAAAAAATTTATATATATCTGTGGGTCACATAAATGATCACCCGCCATTGGAAAAACTGCCCCATAGTATGGCCAATTAATTAATACAAACCAGATTTTTTAAAATTAACAAACGCCGATGCAGTGAGAACTTTTTAAGTCCCCGTTGTTTGGAATAGTAATTAAAAAAAAATTTTTTGTTAATATGACCTCGAACGTTAACTTTTGAGTGCTGTACAATATATTGTTACTAATGATGCTATGTTTACAGTTAAGAAATGGCAGAACTATATAAATTGACACAAAGGAAATAGTAAGCAACGTATCGCAAGTACCCATTTATCGCGAACCGCATATAGCTATTATTATTTAATTTTAAGAACCAAACCGATTTCAGTAAATTGCTATTCGTCCCTAATTGGGAGTAGTGAACACACTCCCGCGGAGATACTTTGAAGACTTACGGAAAAAATGTGGGGTTTTTTAGTCAACAAACATAATTTACATATCCATCCATAGATTGATTACCTTGACTGTGCCACGGAAGGTTGTGGGCTTTCCAAAAGGTATTAATTTAAAAAATATATATATATAAGCCTATCATGCTATTGGCTGGTTTGAACTGCATGCGCACCGTTCTGCGCAGGTGCGATACACAGAGCAGTACCAGGTATTTATTATTATCGTAGTTTCTTAACTTAACAAAACCGAACTTTGAACAGAGAAAAACAATTTTTTTTTATTTTAAACCAATCTAAACAAATGCAACCTAATTTTAACTTACCTAAACTAATCGTCCCTGGGGAATGGGAAAAAGAGCGGGAAGGTAGCCTGTGCTGAACGGATTCGCAGACGAAAATGAACAGCCGATAGAGAGACACTCTTAGTAGAGTCCACAGCCGCTTTAATTTAGTATTTAGGTTACAGTACTGGTACACTACTTACATTTCTAAATACAAAATAATTACACCGCACTTTGGGTAATAGCGGTGGCTACGTGGAGAATATCTCACCAACATTTAGAAACTTAGAAAATCACGCACATTCGTGTCCTTGAAATAAGGAAGATTCTCCATAACCGTGTTCACTATGGTGTGACTTTCGTTGGGTGGTAATGAAGTAATTGGCGATGGGTGGCGTACATTTTCCGGCGTGAATCAATTTGTGAGCAACCTCATATGAAAGTGGTTAGAGACTCACTGCAGCATACTAAGGAGGTCCGGCTGTCTAAAGGGCAGGAGCTACTTAGGCCTGCTTCCAGAAGTGGGTACGGAAGCTCCAGCCTGCTGTGCAACCTACAAACAGATTGCATGTCCCAACTGAGGCTCTTACAAGTGTCCTGCGGTGCTGATCTCGAGCAATGTTGATCTGAAGAAGAGTTCTGGAACCCCACGAGGAAGGACACCTGCTCGAGTGAAAATTCAGATGCATGGTATTTCGCTGGTACTCGGGGGATCGGCGTGAAGCCCCAGTCTAGTGCTGAGCCGATGGAGGGTTGGATTCCGAGTGGCGGTGGTTGTAATTCCTACGTAGGAGTAGACTTGCAGGATGCGTCCTTGGGTCCTGGGTATGGTCCGCCTGGTAAGAGGACCCGTCAACGAAACGTTTTCTTATAGATTGGATAGACCTCGCCCTCAGCAGAGTAGTTCTCCGTGGTTAACCCGCGGATGGTTCCTTTGCTAAGTGAGCTGATTTTTACTATCGGCCACCACGATCGGAAGGATTGTTTCTTCTTCTGTCAGGGGTCTTCAACTACTCTCGTAAGCTTTAACACAGTTCTGCAGCCATGGAGAGCCCTGGCTGATAAAGAAAGACTGACTGGTGGCCGTGACTAACCCATCAGCAGTTCAATCTAAATGTTACTCCTGGCATACCTACAAGTTCAGGCACAGCAGTGCAGGTTCTGCCAAACAAGCCGGCTAGATTCCGGAAAACTTGTCTCAAGGCCAGGAAGGCAGGTTTACTCATGATAATTTCCTGAAGAACTGCATGGACTACAACAAAACCAGCTATATACGCAGGAGGAAGGAAACGGGAACTAAGCAAGTACGAGACACTGTCTTCTATTAAGTCCCCCCCCCCCCTTTTCCATGGGTATTTTTTCAGTGAAAATATTTTTACAAAGCGGCATAATTTTCATATCGAAGAATACCAACATTGGCTTATCACAAATAAATCATTTGTACTTAGTAAAAGTTTTTTGGTAGCGGTAAATCTCATAGTTTCACTGAGATATTGCGCCTAAGTACCGGCATGTTTTTTTTTAATGAATATAGTCAAATGCACTAAAAATGATAATTTCCGAACGAACGGTGCATTGTTATGCAAAACTGCTTAATAGAATTTGGTCATCGCATGACTGATCGTAGTCTTGAATTTTTTCAAAGCTTTCCGTTAGGAAAGTTTTGAGTTTTTTTGCGCTAGTATGAAGGTGAGAAGTGGGCTTTACGTCTCGTCGACATCGAGGTCATTGCACACGGTGACACATCACTCAGTACAATTACGGGAGTTGGGAGAGGAGTCGGCCATGGCCTTTAAGGAACCATTCCAGCTTTCACCTGGAGTGATTTCGGATAACCTTAGGAAACTGAAATCAGTATGGCCGGAGCCGGGGATCGAACAGGGGTCCTTCCGAAAGCTATTACAACGAGTTAGCGTTACGCCACCTCACTCGGTTACATCAATGTGAAAGAAAACTACTTAGTATGGGCCACAGTTGCAGTACGGGAGGAAGAAGGCCCTATCGACCTTCGGGCTGCGAAAACTTAGCTAAACCTTTTTTGGCTGTTAATTGGCAACTTCTTTTTTTTTTTTTTTTTTTTTTCAAAATTTTGTGATATATTAAGGTCACATTATAACGCGAAATGTACCTTATAACCAGATAACCTGAAAAATAACGCACTGAATATTATACACCACAAATTATTATTTGATAAAATTTTCTACAGTAATTTTTATCACAATGTTAATCTTAAGGTTATATGTTTCTTGAAAAAAGGGAAGTGGCAATACAACTCTCAGTTTACACGTGGCGAGAGAATAACTACACCTCAAAATTATAAGGAAAACAATTATTTTTCAATAAAATGATCTCGTGCAGTATTGATGACACGAACATATATATTTAGTTGTTAGGAAACATATTAATTATGTTCAACTGAAAATTTATATAATTACGTTATGAAATATTTTTAATTATTTCACTATACTCCAGGCTATTTTAATACTGTAATGGATAATTACTTAGTATGCTAAAAGCGGAGAAAACAATTTTTAGTACGTGAAAGATGACTACGCCTGAATGTTTTACTCTGTTTTTCGTAATATATGTTTTAAAACATAAAAATATTGATATAGAAAAATCACTGCAATATTTTACTAATAAATATTTACACTATTATATGTTATAGCAATAATTTCAAGGTTTTTTTTAAATTGATATTTTTTGCAGTATGAATAATAAACATCAAAAAAATTTTTGGATGTAAACTATGCATTATTTTGCAAAAAAAAAAAAAAAAACCTTTTGTGCACAGTGTGACTGCACACAGTCTCAAATTTGTTCAAAGCATTATGTTGAAAATAATTTCCTAGGGTTTTTGCATCAAAGTGAAAACAATCCACCGAGCGTGGCCAATGAATATTATATTTTCTAACGTGTAAGTATTGTTTGATTGTTGCAGCTGGTGGAGCCTTTCTCAATCAACAGTTACGTGAAGTACGTATCACTGCCGATGCAAGGGGAGCTTGTTTTACCAGGAGACATACTCAGTGTGATCGGTTGGGGCTTCACCAAACCCGTAAGTTTTCCAAATATACCTTTCTGTCGGTCCGATTTCTACAGCTTTAGCGAGGATTACTCTATTTGTGGTAAAAAATATGCATGTATCGTAAAATTATCTTACAATTTTGCCAAGAACTATATTTTTTATGGCTTTTTTCTTCATCTCGGTGCTGCACAGATTGCTACGGCATATTCTAGGCTGTTTTTTTCCAATACCAGGAAAACTTCGAAAGAATAGGTATTTTCAATAAACATCACTCATCAACATACAGTCATAACTTTCTACATAATTTTTATTTATGTAACAATATTCGTCTCATCTCAGCATTGCACGTGTTTCTTTTTCGACAGAACTGCATTACATACGGTGCGAAAATAACACACACCTAAAACTGCCCCAGCGGGTATAGACATTAAAAATGTATGTTGCAAAAAAATATTTTCGGCCCCCTCAAGGATTAAAAATAGCTTTTTCAGATGTTGCCGTAACTGAGAAAAAAGAACCAACAAGATAAGAATAACTTGGGTACATACGCTTGCGTTTTTTCTGGTCTCAGTACCAGTAAACATGTGTGCTGTATTTGTTCGTCCTAAGTTTTTTCTGAATTTACCTAGTTTACTCCATCGTTCAGTTTAATTTTTTTTGTGTGTTTCTATGTGTTGTATCAAACATGTATCCTTACGGGGTTTATGTACTTATTTTTTTTGTATGTATGTCTGAGGGTTTGGCTCAGTAGTCGGATCTCCTGGCAGATGGACCGAGGGTCCGGGGTTAGATTCCCGGCTGGGAAGTAAAATGTATAGTCACCTCCCCATGTTCAGGATTTGGTGTTGTGTTATACAGTTATCCACATCCTCGCATAGTCACTCCTCAGGGGGCCGATTAAATATCGTCACCTGCTATTTGCACCGATGCAGCGAAACGCAAGTGCAGAGCAAGTTAAACGGTTTTTCTATTGCATACGTGTGCATATTTAATTCCAATGCAGCATAACCAGGTGCAACGCATGTGCAAATTTTGCGTTGCATCCGTAAAAAGCGATATTTAACCAGCCCCCTGGTGTTCTCCATGATATGTATATGTTATGTCTATAGTTAAGCTTGGATTTTTTTTTTGTAGTTCTTCTTCTGGCCTGGTTATCTAGGACGATATATTACAGCAAAGGCGTATGTCAACGAATTCACAAACGTTCATTCAATCCCAATGCCATTTTATCCATATTGGCTTCGAAAAAAGCGTAGAAATCAGTTTATGTTTCAGCGTTTATTTATTTACGGCGCACTCTTTAACTACTAAATATGTTTTAATGTATAATAACTTAGGAGTTTGTTTCTCTCCTGTTCTTTGCTTCTGTGGCTTGGATGCCTTCCACATAACATTATTCATATTGGAAGGGGTTGTGTAGCTCAAGAATTTGAATTTAGTTAGATCCAACTTGTACACAGCAAAAAAAAAATTGTACAGTTACAAGAAAATTCTTATAACGTTATATCAGAACATTATCAGTCAGATAATAAAAGTAAGATGTCAGAAACCTTTTTAAGTGGTTACTAATATCGTAAACAACTTTGGGAACTAGTAAAATAATGCTAATGAGCAGATTTTTCGAATTGTAACAAAATAAACCTAGGAAACCTTTCACATTTTACAAAACATTTCGTACTTAACACAAAGAATTTTTTGGAAACTAGTTTCCAAAAAAAAAAAATTATTCGTAACACTACAAGCAATTATTGTAAAATGAACCAGATATTAGCTATAAATGTACAAAATTTATTTGTAGATTTACAGAAATGTTTGTAAATATACAAATAAATTTGTAAATATACAAGATTTTTGTAAATTTTACACAATATTTTCTTAGTGTTACAAAAAACTTTTTTGGAAACTGGTTTACAAAAAACTTTTTTGGAAACTAGTTTCCAAAAAACCTTTTTGTAAAAGTACAAAAAAAAATTTTTTTACTGTGTATTTAGGGTGACTATCAATCCGCAAGCCAGGAGTTGAAGTTGGCTGAAGTTGAGGTGTTGAAACCCGAGGAGTGCCAGAACAATCCGCTTGTGGGTGGACAACTCATCATCACTGAGAAAATGATATGCGCCCAACGCAAGGAGCAGTCAGCATACAAGGTAAGGTGATCGACTTTCCAGCGATTGCAGGTGATCATCGTACAGCAGGTTCGAGGAGAATAACACGTATATTGTTTTCCTTACTTTCGTAGTTTGAATACGCAGAGTAATACGGCCCATTGATGAGTTGACCTAAGTCGAAATTCTAGCGCAACATAAGTGCAGTAATTTTTCTCACTTTCATCAAATTTATCGTGAGAAAGCTTCTAAATTTCAAATAACCTAACACACTAATTTAAATTTTGTCAATTCTAACAATCGCCTCTTCCCAAAACTGATATAATCATTAAGAAATTAATTGGCAATTGTTTTGGGTGTGAATTATATTATTTCACGGCATGAAACAATTTATAATTATGGACAATTAAAAATAAAAACGATACAATTTTCATTAAATGTTACCTTAGTATGGTTTTTATGCAGTGAAAAATCATCTGAGGTGATTTATAGAACATGATACTATTCTCTACAATTATATAATAATTCATTATTGCTGCAAAACTGTTTTACGTGTGACATATTTCCGTCACTGTTTACTAAATGCTATGTAGATGAAACAGGTCCCCATAAGGAAACTTTCTCGGTAGAGGCCCACACTTCAAGAGTCAATTTAATAAAGTTTAAATTTTGGTTTCATTGGCATTATTACCAGGTTACGATAGTTGACATTGAGCTACAGTAACCATAACTTTCTAAATTTCAATGAAACATTTTTGGGTGTGTCTAATTTTGAAAAGTTAAAAAGTAACACCAATCCCCATAATAACGTGGTAGGTTCCGTGGAGCCCGGATTTTAAGGAGAAGTGCTATTTAAGTAGCTCTTGTAAGATAAGGGAGTCTGTATCACATCCCACTGTTCTATGTAGTGTTAAGTTCAAACATTTTGGGGAGGAAGTAGGATGTAGATAAAGTTGGCCTAGGCACGTCGGGCTTCCTTTCTTGCGCGCGGCCCTCAAAATGAACTTTAAGATTGTGATGGATTGACGCCATTTTGAACTAATTTGTTTTTGCTGTTAAGTAACATTTATTTCAGCTAATAATTTTCTTTTGTTTTTGGGCATGGTGGGCAATACAATATTACTGCGAATTTAACTATAACTTAAGAGAAAGTACTTTCTCTAATTTGGCTTGCAAAATTTAAGAAAGTGAATTTTCAAAATTGGTCTCTTCGGCTCCAATAGCAAAATTAGTGAAACAATTGTATTGATTTAATTTTTAACTGTCAATTAAATAATTTCCCACGCCATACCTTACGAATGTACAAAAATAAATAATATGCGAAATTCATAGGAAAAATTATGTTAATCCAAACTGGCTTTATTTTGTGCCTGTACGAAATTGTTATAAATTTAGAATAATTTTTGTTATTTATTAATTTCTTTGACAAAAAACAAGCCAATTATTAATTTTTATTATGTTTACTAATATTAAAATTTTTCTGTTTTCTTTTTACGAAAAGGTAAACTTACTGATTTTCAAAAGAGTTAAGTCATAATGAAACACTAGCTCAAGAGTTATAACCTAAAAACTGACATGTAAATTGTTTGTGGTGCTGAGAGGGTTTTACGGCCCTTTAACAACGAGGTCTTAAGGCGATGTTGTTTAGTTTCTACTAAACGAGAGCAGATATAAAATATCAGTCTGGGTGTTTTCTTTAAAATCGTTTTTTGCAATTATAGCAAATATTTTCAGAGCGAGAAATTATACGGTTTCGTCTAAAAAATTCAGTTAACCAGTATTTAGTAAATTACACAATTAGCTAAAACCATGGTATTTACTGCATTGAAAAAAAAAACAGCCAACATGGAGAAGATGAGTTTAAACTAAGCTACCACAAATAACTTTTTAATATCTGCTCTCCTTTGGACGTACAATATTAATATCGCAAAAAAAAAAAAAACTAGAGAGCGTGGCCTTAAGAGCCGATGTGGGTGAAGTGCGATGAAAGGACAACACAACATCCATGCCAGAGCCTGGGATTCGAACCCATGACCTCTCGCACCATAGACCGACGGTAGATAAAAGCACGGCTCAGAATACATAAAATATTGGATATTTTTCTTTTGTAGCCGTTCCTAAATTTGTAAACGAACTTTATCTATTTATATACTATATTAATGGTGAAATTAATTTGCTTGCACTTGTTAACTTTTTAAAACGAATTTATCTATTTAATTTGTATTTTAATATAAGTTCAAGAATTGCCTTGAAAGATCTATGCTCCTGAAAAACGTAATTTCCGATTATATCAATGAATTGAACACAATGGTTTATATATTACTAGTTATCAACAGTGAATTAAAGTTAGGCTACCTGTAATGTGCTTAGTCTTATGTAAATTTCATGTAAGTTTAGTGATAACTTAATATGTTGTTGATCCAGCATAATAGCATGAGTTGTTTTGTTTGGTAAAATTTTAGGAAAATACAATAACTGCCTATCTAACACTCAGCTACGTAGTGTAAACGGAACATTAGTGTTAAAGAAAATTAATTTTCAGTGAACCAGTTATAAAGGTCACTATTTCGAATGAAAATATTCTTTATGAAAGTTTTGAAGAGACCCTACTTCATTGAGAAGCTGTGTCAATATTTTGAATTTAATATTTAATAACCACTAAATAATTTAAAAAGTTTAACATCCTTGCAATTATGAACGTATATGATCTTACTTGAAATAATTTCTACCGCAACCTTTTTTTGTATGAACTTGTAGGTTGTGTAGAACACTTTACGTGCGAAAAAAAATAAAAGATATTTTTAAAATTGGTCCGTTGAGAATAAATTAGTTACCTGATTTTAACATTGATTCCAATCTAAACGCGTTGTATAAGAAACTCTGAGTGGTATGTGTGCGCGCCGCAAGGTAGCAGTGGCTTAAGGGGGCGATTCATCTCAGTTTTCAACGAATTTTATTTAATTTATATTTCTACCAGATAATTTTTTTCTTATTTTAGACATAAATTGTGACTAAATCATCCACTAAGGAAATTTGCGTATCTCTCATAGTTTTTGCGCAGTGAGTAGTATTGAAATTTTTTAAGTTTCATTTAAAAATTCAGCAATTTTATTAAATACAAAATATATTATTTTTGTTTTTATATGAGTCAGGTCATAGCCTACAACATTGTTATACACAGTGATTTTTTTCGGTTTGGTGTGTCAGTTGGTTTTAGTGGCGTGCATAAAACGTAAAGTGCAAATTTTTATGTTTACGACTCACTACGCAAAAACTATGAGAGATACACAAATTTCTCTAAGAGGAAGATTTAGTCACAATTTATGTCTAAAATAAGAAAAAAAAATTATCTGGTAGAAATATAAAAATAATAAAAGACGTTGAAAATTGAGGTGGACCGCGCCCTTAAGCGCTCGCCTCCCACTATTTTGATTCCTGTTTTATTTGCGGTGGGTTAGGTGCCCTAACTTAAGTATTTAGGAAAAGTGATGAACGTTGCCGTTGGCCCGCAGGTTTTCTCAGGTTAATCCAATCTCCTTCGCTTCTTCACTACAGGCATAATTTCATGTCATCCTTCAGAATTATACGGGAGCCTAAGAGCGCCCAGTCAGAAATCTATGCTCGAGATGTATGTGATGTCATGTGTTGGGGTTATTGTTTGACCAGGGTGACTCTGGAGGTCCGCTGTTCCGCGTGCAGGATGGCCGTGTGACACAGCACGGCATTGTGTCGTGGGGCGACTCCATGGGCCTTCAGGCACACCCTGCCGTATTCACCAGGGTATCCTCCTTCCGTGTCTGGATCTACCTCAAGACTGGCATATGAACAAACTATTGCTTGAAACGACCACCTTTCTTACCCTACTCCCTCCTCACACACACAACGCAACAGAGAAACCTTGCCTATCTTTTCTTATTGGCAAAACATGATGGTGGACACGTCCAATGATGTGTTTAGCAGACTATAAAACACTTACTGTCATTTGGGGTAACTTGATACGTTTGCACGGGAACTTTTTTTTATTCATGGCTACAATAAAATCCCAAACAGATTAATATTTGTAGCAAATTATCATCAAGAGGAAACTAAATGGTAAGGTTTTATGACACCAAAATCAACAATCCTTCCATCCGTTTACACTTCACTCTTACTTCTAAAAGCAATAACGAGAAGGGAATGACTGTGTTTTTCTCTTAGTCTTGCCGCTTCATTACATGCCTAATTAGTAATAGGCATTTCACATTAGTTTTTTTTTTTTACCTGCCCCCTTCGCCATTTGGATTGCCTCTGGCTCTTTTGCATCTTGATTTTTGTTGCAAATTTATGCCGTGAATTATGAGTTTTCTTGTCATTCTTGTTGTTGGTTGGCAATTATTGTGCAGAGATTTTCGGCTAGTAAAATTATTTTCAAATCTAAACGCGGGAATTTTTTAAATTCGGTTCTCATAGAAACCTGGATATTATCATATTAAAAATTATAAAAATGACTGTTTACCATTTTTGTAGATTTTGTGGTTTCAAGCCCTTATTTAAAAAAGTCAGTTTTTAACGTTTTACTCGAAATTAAAAATAAACGTCCGCTGATAAAATATATACTCGGCAAAAAATCTCACCGTATTTAGATGAGTAGTTCAGTTTTTACTGATGGTTGACTATTCCAGTCGTTAGCTCGATATCGTACCTTTCCATACCCCTTAATTGGTGTCCATTCCACCCTATATTTTGGTGGAGCCATTCGACGGTGTCGTGGGTTTTCAGACATTCTTTAATAATGTGCTCTGAGATCTCAACAATTCCGCACACCTGGAAAATAGGAGACGTCACAAGCTCTGACTGGTAGAACATCGCCTTGAAGTTCACATTATCAGTTGGTTTCTGGGAGTTACAGTGGTTAGTCTTTACACTTTAATTGGCCTTGTAATTTGTTTATGGCAGGCTGCCATAGACGAAACAAAAATTCCTGTAAAAATGACTTAATTTACATCAGGCGTCTTAAGCTACCCCATGACGATAGCGGGTGTCATAGAACAAGTGACAAATAGCGCCAGAGTAGGATTTATGTACAAATGGTGCATACAGCATTAAAGACCAAATATTTTTACGCTCGCAGTCGATCCTCCGATAGAAGTAGCAGTGTGCCACTTGTCCAATTATTGAACGACATTGCAATTAAATTACACTTTAATTACGCATTAAGACCGAAGACTTTGGAATAAAGTGCCTGTTTAAACTGTCCGCCACAGATACAGTGTGCAAATATAATCGTGATACGTTTCTAATAGTACTTAGATTTTTGCAGTAGAAGTGTTTAATTGTAAACCATTTTAGTTCATAAAATGCAGAAAAATATTGTTAAATATGTTGTGCGTGAGATCATACTCTGTAAGATTATATAAAATTACTTACCTAATGTAACCAAAATATGATGTTTTATTTATAATTTAGTTTGTTAAGATGACCGCCTACCTGGGTTTTTAATATCATATTAGTTTAGGAATTACCGTTTCTTACGAAACTGCTAAATATTTTAAAAATTATAGGCTACTTTTTGGAGGAGGGCTGTTGAGGGATTTCAAAACGTTATGGACACAAAACACTGTTTCTGAGCACTTAGATGTAGCTAAACGGCTTTTTCAAACGGTTATGCTACAAAATTTAGTAGTCAAATTGAGACGGTACGCAGATTTTTAACCAACAAAATGACAGGGCCATCGCTTGAAGTTCTACTGCCCCAGTAGGAAGACGGAAACCATGTGCGCTAGTCGTTACACGGCGATCCTTGGATGAGCAACTCAACTCCAGGTAAGCGAAAACGAGTCAAACAATTTTGATTTCAAGTTGTTGAGTTCCACACAAATGTGTAGTTAAATATAACCAAGAAATTACATGTCATTTTTCAAAATAAGACAAAATTTTGTGTTTCTATTTAAAACCAGACATTCCTGCGACACTGAAATTGTGCATTCATAACAATGTGGCAACTGATGTTTCTTGGAAGGCGCACATGTACGAAATGTTGCCTCTGACATGTTTACTTCCTTTAAAGCCATGTGTTATTATAATATTCTTTCGAAACTAGATACGATTTTTTCTTCTCTAATAACGAACGGAATACGATATTTACATGTTTCATAACTTATTAATTATAATAATTTGACAGTTAAAATAACGAGCAATAGTTAACTTGCAATATTTAATTTTTGCTAGTTATTCAGAGTAACGATATTTTTTTGCTTTCCTGTTACATTAAAATTAAAACTAAACCTACTCACAGGATACTAAATTTCAAGTAGATTAGACCAGTAGAATTGCTCACATTCACAAAAAAAAAAACCACTACAAAAGAGGTGATTATCTTTAATTGACAGTACATATTTCCTTGAATAATAGCTAAGAACACTCTCGATCAAGTCACCTTTCAAACAAAAAAAATTAATAATAATTCAAAATCGGTTCATCCTCTTTGCATCGGGGGTTAAAAATTGGATAAGGTTGACGTGTCTAGTTTTGAAAGTTTGCTGCTCATTTATAAATATTCCTTTCAATACTTAAACTGTTACAAGTACCGCCAAGGTAAATTCTACTACATGTAAGATAGCTCAGGGTTGTTACTTTGGCAAGTAGCTAGTTGCGCTACTGTCAGTAAGGGCGCGTATACAGACAAATAATTTCTTCCGCAAGGTCTGGTTTCTGAGCCCTACAATATAGCTAACAACGGCCTTTTAAGAATGCAATATTTTAACTTACTGCACTATTAAGGATATATACCACTGCAACATTAATTCATCCCAGAAATCTTATAATGAGACTAAGGAGAAAACAAACGAATAAAAAGAGAAAACAGGCCAAGTTTGGCTGTAATCAATGCACCCATAAACCAAAACAGAACATGAGAGATAACATAGGAAATTACTCAAAAAAAAATAAATAAAATAAAAATATCAATAAAAGAAGAAATACAAAACAATCTGTAAAACTCAGGACACCACAATTAAGGCAGCACAGAAAATACAAGGACGAAGACAGCTCTCTGCTGACCAGTAACTAGTGACTGGAAAATTTCGCTGATTCAATTACCTGCACGTTAGAATCAACTATCCTATGCGTATTCAAGCCGCAACCGTTTGTCCAGTAGCTGCTTCTCAGTGAAACCCCAGACAATGAACGAATTTACGGGGCTTGAATATGCATAGGACATAGCATGCGGGTAATTGAATTCGTGAAATTTTCCTGTTCTTCCCAATAACAGGCATCAATTGTTACAATAGCTGGATTCACATTGGCTCAGTCAAGTAGGGTAACTGCTCCACGCACAAGCGAAAGCCAGTAATATTTTGGTAACCTGAACGTGCGTTGAAACCTAGCAAACAATCAAAGTTGACTGTTTGATGGATTTCAATACACGTGCAGCTTACCAGAAGATTACTGGCTTTAGCTTGTACGTGGAGCTGTTGCCCTATTTGACTGAGCCAATAAGAATCCCGATATTGTAATATTGGATGCCTGGTATTGGTCTGCAGACAGCTACGTTGTGTCAGTGTTTTCAAGGCTATCTTGGTACAAAACATTTTCGCGATATACCATCATCTCTAACCATCATATTACTATATTAGAAATACGTACGAAATAAACTGTGTTATGACACATAATTATTTCCATTGTTTCACGTATGCAACAGTCGTCAAATGGCGTATTTAGAGCTGGCCTCTGTAGCGTAGTCGACTGCTCACCATAAATGCTACAGTAAACTTTAAAAAGTCAGGTGGAAAAAAGAAACGTTGAGTTAGTAGCAAAACAATAGATCTAATACATAGAAAAGTTAGTTAACTCAGAGGTCACATATTACTTTGTGATATTCGGAAAGCTTGGCTCAATGTTCCGCCGGCGGACCAAGGGTACTGAGTTTTATTCTCAGGCCGCAAGGGCGTAGCCAGGGTTCGTTTCGGGGATATTCACTTACACCTCGTACTAGGGCGGGGGGTCTGGGGGATCTCCCCTGGAAATTTTTTTTTTATTTTAGGGTGCAAATTGATGCTATTTCAGCTGTTTGTAATCCAAATATTTGTTTTAAATAACATAATTTTTTGTCCGACATTATAATATTTTTAACGATATATTTTTTAAAGCTCATTGCTGAATATTAAGGGGTATCGGCTCAAGGGTCCTTTCTTAGCTTCGTGTTTGTTGAATGTCATTGGCTAGATAAATGAATTTGCTGTATCAAGTATGGTTTGATTACTTAATTCGTCTATGTGCATTTGCAACAGTTAGACGAGCATATATGTGGTCATTATTTTTTTTTTAATTTCGGGGGGTGTTTGGACACACAACCCCCCCTCCCCGGCTACGCCCTTGCTGGCCGGGGAGAAGATATTTAATGTTACTTCCCCGGGTTCAAGATTGGATGTTGTGTTATTGTCTTCACCCGCAACACTGCAGAAGACAATGACGAACCACATCAGTATCACCCTCGCTAATAGCTCCAGGTGTCCACCGAGATCGCCAACTTCCGCGTAAATAATAACGCCGTAGCTTTGACGTAAATTAATATTAAATGTCACCGATTTTCTTACACATCAGTCGAGTAATTTGCTTCCCTCATGTCATGCACTCTCGTTTCTGCTTTTTTTAGCGGTATTATTTTTTTACGCCTAAACGAGAACAGATATGTAAAATCTGCCAGGCAGTTTAATTTAAAATCGTCTTCTCCATGTTGGTTGATTTATCCAAGACAATTAATACTATGCTTTTAGCTAATTATGTAATAAACGACATTCTGGTTAGTTGAATTTTTAGTCGAAACCGTGAAATTTCTTCAAATGAAACTGCCTGACACATTATTTGACATCTGCTCTCGCTTAAGCTTAAAAAAATAATTACCGCAAAAAAATTTAAACTAAAGAGCATGGCCTTAAATGAAAGTGAAGAAAACCTCAGCGGTTTTACAATGCAGGGGTCCCTGATCCAATTAGTGCCAGTCTTGAATTACCCACGCCGACCCTACCGGGATGACAATAACAACGTGAATGTTGTTATTTTTGCTGAATTAGTGTGGAGTCCAGCCCGCCCCTCCTTTATTTCTTTCCCACGCGCTGCCTGCTAATGAACGTATGAGATCAGAAACTCCACAGGAGTTCAGCGCACCTCGTCCACGTGAAGAATCATGAGAGTATGGCCGCCCCGTCGACGCACATACATAAACACGTAGTTTTCCTTGGTGGCGAACCCGCGGTAATCCCGCGTTACGCGGTCCGGCGACGTCGACCCCCCTCTCTTACAGCTGGGTGTTCGGCAGGAGAGTTGGCGGCCTTGGTCGGCGCGCGGAGGGCTGTGAGTATACCCCGGTGACGGGCACTGTCACGACGGGCATCTCGTCGACGATGTTGCTACTGCTGATGCTTGCCTGCGTGGCCGGGCCAGGGGTGGCTGGCGAAGACACTGGGAGGTCGGAGATGGTGCTGCGGCTGCACCGGGTATGGTCTTCCCTGGCCGGGGACTTGGGGAGGCTGGACGTCTCGCATCTCCTGGAGGACATCGAGGATGGGCGATGCAGGAACGAGACGCGGGCCATGCTGGACGGACTTTCGACGTCGTCTCCTTGGGCGGCGAGGAGTAAGTACGGAAGACGTTTTTACTCTTCGACATTCGAGATGGTTAAGGCGGTTCATTTGCAAAACTAAAGAGCGAGGCCTTAAGGCGGCCACCTGTGTGAAATTATACTGCACTTTCAAGTCCATGAAGTGCGGAGAACTAAGAACGACGTAGAACGTGCATCACGCCTTCCCATAGCCTATATGGACAGGTCAGTGAACTGGTGTGCAGTCTTCTTGCCGATAACTCGGCTCTATGAGACATTCAGCGGCGACCGTATAATTTTATGATGATATTATAGATCAAGGTGTGTTGTACCTACCTATACCTTTTTTAATATAGGGAAACAAAATCATCATGTCTAAGAATGACAGAAAATAAATAAATAGCGTGTAGGGAGGTTATGGTACTCCGAGGGCAGGTTTTTTGACTGGACGCCCGTAGGCATCTGCATATCCTGATGGGTGACATGAAGTGAAGCACTACAATGGAGAAGTGACGGAATGAGAAAGGCTGGGGAAACGGGAGATCCCCGAGAAAAACCCGCCGGCCAACGGCAATGTCTGCCACATTTCCCACATGCTAAAAATCCCGGATGAACCCGGATCGTCTTAGTGGGAGCCGAGTGGTCTGTCTGCTTTTTTTTTTTTTTTATGTTAGGCTTCTTGGCGAGGTCTCAGCATCGCCAACGAGCTAAACCACCTCCCCTGTACAACTTTATTACTAGACAATTCCCCAGTTGTGACAGTTTGTTGACTCTGACAATTGAAATGACTCGAACGCGGTGGCCGAGGGGTCAGACCTCTCGCCTGCCACCAAGGCGATCCGGGTTTGATTCCCGGTGGGGTCGTTCCCCGGATATTCGCATGTGGGAATCATGCCGGACGATGCCGCTGGTCGGCGGGTTTTCCCGCATATTCATTCCGGCGCCGCTCCATACACACCTCATACCACCCACGACCAGCGCTAAAGACCTCGATGTTAAGCGCTGATCTTAGAGTAACTATATATATTACCTCTATGGCGAAAATTTCTCACTCTCTCACACTTAACCATGTAAATATTTAACTACAGTAAGACAACACCCCATTGTCCAATTTATAATATAGGTCACTGTTCTCCATTTAGGTGAAATACGCACCACAAGCAATAACCGGTTTTCATGTTTTCTTACGGAATACTTCACTCTACCATAACTAACAATGTAACTGGATTCAGCACATCGCAATTATCTTTTTTTGGTACAAGGTATTCCTTTATTCTATAATGAGAAGCTCTCTGCTTGTATCTCAGTAATTACTCGTTCCTGTTTCTGTTGTACTTCCGAAAGACCTGCTGGTTCATTCACCGCTAGAGTTCTTGACCGAGTCTATCCTCAGTTCCTGATAGAGCTGCCGGTTCTGCTTATAATGACCTCGCTGTCAGGGAGATATTATCCGACATCCCTAGACATGCATCGTTTGTGTTCGTGTGTGAGCTTGCCTACGAAATTATACAAGGCCGGGACATGTGTGTGTGTTTATCATGTCACAAAATGATTGTAAATGCTATGGGTAGTTTCTAAATATCCGTTAAGAGCGCTCGTTTACATTGCATCTTAATTAAAAACATTTAATGAATAAACACGACATATTAGTAAACATTTTATCATAACACAGCAAAACTCTTTCTGTTACCCACTAAATAATTTTCAAAATGAATTATCTTGCGGCGGCCGCCTACCCCACGCTTCAAATGCGTTACAGTATGTTCGCAAATAGGTTTTTTCTGGGAAAATATTCAACGTACGCCCATTGTGCAAACGTACGAAAAAAAAACTTCAAAAAAGGTTGGAACCTCATTGTTAAAGACACCACGCTCGTTAAATCACTGTTTCTAAGCCCTCCAGCATGGCTAAAAACGGCCTTTTCAGACTTCCGTACTTCAAAATGAACTAACCGGATGTATGTGAAACTCATATTGCGACCTGCACTGATATTAGTTGCAGACATTCCACCAATAAAATTATATCATCACAGCTTAAGAGTACTGTGTACTGGTTTGAAATGTCCGCGTTTGACGCGTGGGAACAGCGGAGCGATAAGAGCCAGAGCACCACTCTAGATTATAGGCACTTGGTCTCTATTCGCCCCACACTAAACTGGCGTGCAATGTTTTCATACAACTCTTTTTCCTATGGGACTTTAAGCGGTGACCCTAGAATCGTATTCTTGCATAGTATGAAGTTAAGACCAATGCACGCACCTCATTTTGCAATTTACGGATTCAGGTCGTATTTTCAGAGTTACAGCAGCTTAAAAAAAAGCCGTTTTCAGCCATTTCCATAGGCCCAAAAATCATGATACTAACAAGCATACTGAATTTAAAAAAAATGGCATACGTAGTTTCAAGTGGGTTTTCTTTTCATAGATAATAACAATAAGATTAAGTTCGGTGGTTTCGCGTAAAAGAGTTTTCGCGTGACACGCCACAACACCGTCCAACGGCCAAGTACACAGTCATAGCAAAAACCGTTCGGCGGGAACTTTGCACGCTAGTTCAGCGCTTGGCTCGTTGAGGCGACGCGGCATTTGATGCGCGCTTCAAGGTCGACCTTACTACTCCGTAGCTTCTGAGCCTCTCACGCGCGGGTAGACGGCGCCCTTAACTCGCCAAATATATTCAGAATGTTGAATTGAACACAAATATATAGCCAAGCATTACTTATCTAGCGGTGATGAAGAAACTACAGCTACAAGGCGAAGGCCTTCTCTAACGTGGTAGGACCCGTTCGACGCAGCGCTAAAGGTGCAGCTAATCATACGGTATACTGCAACTTCACCTCTACATGCAAGCCGCTCTGTTTATGTGCAATACGAAACATCATTCCTTTTTTCTATGGGACTTAAATTGGGGACTAATAATTTTGTGTGTGTGAAAAGCAAGGACGTACGCAGAATTTTCTCTGATTTTTTTTGGGGCATGGGAGGATTATACAACACCAAACCAACTTATTACACAAGAATCAAAATAACCAAAACATTAATCAGCATACACAAGTAATGATGCCATTTACATTAAAAATATAATGCAGTTTATAAAAACGCAATCATAATTTATTTTATTTATCTTCACTACTTCCTCAAACTATGGTTGATATTTTATTGTTTCGAATTTTTTTTTTTTGGGAGGGAGGGGTTATATCCTACCCAACCATCTACCCCGGTCACCGCGTACGCCACTGATGAAAGGTACGTCAAACGCATGCTCACCGTTTTCTGTCTTGTGAAATCTGGTTGATATTTGTTCCAAAGACAGCAGTGTTGAAACCGTCTTTAGCTATTATAAAGAGCTAATAGCCATGCTGTAATTGTAAAATTATAACGACATAGTTTAAGTGTGTCTTTTTTTTTCAAGTATATGTAAATTGAATACAGGCTACGTAGTTTCGTAAAAAAAAACTATTTTCGCTGCACTCATTTCAAGCGCAGGTAGGAAAGAAACTGAGGACCACAAAAGAGAGCTAGTCACACAATCGAGTTAAGCAAAGTTTTCGAAACTAAAGTTATTTGAAGACATTTTTGTCTGAATACAGTCTACTAATAGCTTTCACGTCTGCCGTTCGTTTAACAACAATCGCTGAAAAGTAATATTTTCCCCTGTATGTATATTTTGTGCGAGTCAGAAACTTAAAAATGTATAAACGTTCTAAATTTACATATTTTGTGTTAGTATTTAGCAACAAGTTATTTATTGCTCTACTTGCATTACAGTAAGCGTGTTATACATATTAATACTACGGTTGAAAATACAATGTTAATATACGAAAAAGATTTTGGACCTGGTGAGATATCACAGTGTGAACAGAATATATAACCGCCGTAGGAAAAAATTAATGAGCAGTAAATACAGGATGAGTAAGGATGCAGTGTGCTAGTTTTGAGTGGTGACATATTAACTAAAAACCAATATAAAATGTACAAAAATATTACGTAATGTGATTATGGTGGGAGTAACGCTGCCCGGAAAATCAAATATGAAGTTCTACTTTCCTGAATAAAAAAAATACTAGGTGTTGCACTGGTTTTACACTATTCTGAGTATTTTTACATAGTAAAGAGTGGTATTGTATTTCGTAGTTGATAAAAATTAGATTTTGCAGTCGAATTTCAGGGTAGCTTTACTCCCACTAAAATTTACTTAACCGACAAATTGACAACACATTTACCATTTTTACCACGCAAAATTAACACACACCATCCTGACTAACTTTTTGTAATTTTGATGTGAGTTTCTTTGAGTTATAAATTGATAGAGTGCAGGTAGCTGCTATGGTGATGAATTAGAAATAAAAGAAACAATAGCTCTATAAATTATATTTAAAGAAAAACATGTACATCTGCAGTATCTGGTAATTTGTTTTAAGGCGCCTGCCCTACCGGCCGTGTGTTTGTGTGAGTGAGGGACGGTGGCAAGTGCGATGTTGACGGGCTCATCTGGTGCGGTATCGCCTCTACCGCAAGATACTGAAACGACGTACAATTGTATAGTAGAACTGACACTTTCAGGGGTGACCTCATCTTCTTTTTGGCGAAAAGTTTTAAGCAAAGTCCTTTGCATGTTCTTAGAGTAATGCAACACGAATCACGTGAGTAATTTTACATTGCCATGTGGAAAAAGATTTTTGTTTTGCCATGGCCCCGTTACGGTTTTTATAATTGACGTGATGCTTTGACACTACCTTTCCGCCATCGTTTGAAGCGGTTTTTTCTGTTAGTACATTGAAACAATTGGACCATGTTGAATAGTTTCGTAAAAAACGTATTAAGGGCGTACCAGAGGGTAAATAACCATAATTGTATATAATAATTGTATATTTGTATGAAATAGTGTTATGTTTGTAGACGTCACTTGCGAGTACATTAAACTCTTACAAGACTGTCACCTCAGCCAGTTTTCCCATAGTGACATTACATAGCCAAAATGTGCATGTTTTTAGTTCATTCACCTCCCGAAAACCAATCAACGTAATGAAACGGAATAATTCTCAGTCAAAGTACATTGTTTGAATGGGATTTTATATATGTTAAGCCCTAGCCAGCGACACGTACATTCACTATGAATTATTTCGTTTCATTACGTTGATTAGTTTCCTAGGGGTAGGCCTATATGAACTACTCCCAAGTAACGCAATAAAACTAGCACTGTTTCATACAAATAATATAAAATAATAAAAAATTACGAATTTTTACCCTTGGGAACACCCTTAACAAACACACTCCAACGCGTTTTAAGCTTGTGTTAGCGGGCGCCTGTCAGATAATTTTTAAGGGTAATATAGACATCAGTAGAGCGCCTTGCACGTAGAGGCGACGAGTCAAGTGGAGGACCAGTAAGAATCAGCATTTTAGCCCGCGGCTGTTCACAGTCGTTGTAGTCCAATAGCTCGCAAATAAGCTCTGTAACAGTGTGATATTATTGATGTCTCAAAAGCCAAATAATTAAACTACTGACGCCAGGATGTATTTTTCTCCTTTGCCTTAATAAGACTGAGCCCTAATGCCCTAAAATGCCATTTTGAAACGTTTTCACTGTTTTTTTCTCTCTAATGACGTACGATAGGACTAAATCAAAACGTGGCGTCTATAGATGATAACTTTAATAGTTTTTTATATCCTGGAAATAAACTGCGTTTCCAGAACAGTTACATTTAGGTAATCTCACAAACATTGATTTTACAGAAAACATAATTCATAAATACAAATACAATGAAAACATATTACATATATATTACAAATTAAAATTAAATTGTAGGTATAATTTGAATTCTTGGAGCCCGTTCAATATGCACGTTGCTGTGAAACAAAATAGCTGCTAAATAATTTCGAACATTCATTGTTGACGACTCGCCAGGTGGTGGCGACTACCAGCAGACCTATGGAGGTCAAGTGGCTGCACGCGAGTTACAAAGTTGGTTGTTTGACCTCGGAGCTTGCAAAAGAGCTTTGCCCCAGCTATCTCGTGGCGCAATGCCGCCTTCGGCACTCGCGAGGTACTCTGCACTAACTCTGCACTCGCCTATATATTATAACTTTTATTTCAAACCTTGCTGCGGGATACATCAAGATCTTACGTTTCTCACGATCGTACTGACATTTTCTCTTAATTTTACAAGCAAAGTATTCAATACGAATTTCGAAATAATTATTCCAACACGTAGCGTACTACAAGAATAATGTAGCAAACCTTGAATGTGGTAAAATACTTCTAATGGCTAAATGGACATACGTAATCACTGTTAATTAACGGAATGTCCAATGTAAAACAATATAAACTTCGGCGCCATGTATTGTAAAAATGAAGTTTATTTGTAAACTTTTTGAAGTACTGAAATATTTATCTATATTACCGAACAGTTGTCTGTAGTCTATTCCTACTAACATATATCGTAAATAAAAAAATTTAATTTTATAAGAATATTATTTAAAGTATGATAAATTGGCGCAGGCATTGTGTTTATAAACAAGTCGGACGCCTATCTCTTCTTCTATATGAAGGCGCTGAACCATCGCAGTGTTTACTTCGTACAGCTGGACTTACGGCAGTTTAGTGTTTACAATGTCGTTGTAATGTTGGAAAGTATGCAGCAAGGTCAACTGTATGGACCTTGGATGTTTGCGTATCGATCTGGATGCTGGATGTTCGGGAATGTCTGAGAGTAATAAACATCTACGTTCGTTTGACCGGTAACAGTGCTTCGAATGCACATGATGATTTGAATGTCCCCAAATAACTTACCTCCTCTGAAATATGTTTTCTTTGGTAAACGAGTACATTTAAAAATGATAATATATAAGTAAATATAACTATATTGTATTTTTTACTTCTTGTAGACCCATCAAACAGCCGTAGGTGAGTCATATTAAGATCTAAAATATTTGGAACCACGTTAAGTATGTGCGACATTTTCATTTGTAGTACATAACCAAAAAAACGTTGCGCAGTTTACAATATTTTGCTTGTAAAAGCGATTTACTGCAATTCTCTACAAATCATACCGCCAACCTGATTCTTAAAAAGAAAAAAAAACACATCGAGGCTTTCTATTCGGAACTGTTTCAGACAGTTATCTGTAACAGCAATATTGATAGTAAAAAATGCTGCTAATATAAAATTGTAAAAAGGAGTGAGTATTTATATTGCTTTCTTTACTAGTATTTGCATCCTTTGAAGAAATGACACTGCTGTTTTTTTTTGTGAACAAACTTGTAGGAAATCGGTTTATTTTCAAGTAACTTGCAATATGCATGCATGGAGTCTGAATATAAATGCAACGTTCTTCTACAAATTTGCTTATAAATGAAGATTATAAATGTATACTTTCAGTTCCCTCTGAAAAAAAGTAACATGAATCTCGGGGATTTCGTAACCCACCATACGAAAACCACGCAGACTAAGAACATTTGATGAAATTACTGTATCAATAGAAGTTAATACATAAAGGTAAATGCAGCACTTATGTAGTCTTTTGCATCCAAAGTAACCACGAACTGTCGCTGTTAAACGCGTTTTGAAACTTCATTTTTTTTACCGCTAGTAACCAATAGCGTACAACGCTTACGACTATACTGTAGCACTTTGTGTGTGTTTATATAGAACGTAACATATTAATGTATTTTTATGTGCAGTTAAATTTACGACGGTTGCTCAACTCAAAATATCGAGCTTTATTACTTGTGGTTAGTGGATAAGTGATATGCCTCGTCGGCAGGAACAGGGAGAAGAATCCTCGATGTCCAATGTTAAGGAATCATCCCAACATTCACCTGGAGCGATTTCAGGAAACTATGGTCGGAGTGGGGACCGAACTCGGACTTCCCCGAGTCCAGCATGTTATCGTCGCGCTACCTCGCTCGTTAAATAACACGCGTAGAACAGGAGGATGTTTTATGGAAGGTTAGCGAGATACCAGATCATTTTTTTTCCAAGTTAGTGACTGCGTACTTAAAAAAAACTGTTGACAACCTGTTCTGCTTGGATTTTCCCTGAACTGACTGAAAATAAAAGTTCCCTGAGCGTAGGTAAGGACTCGTAGGCTCAGCACAGTGGAAAAACCTGTGTGATGGGTGCATCGTGTTTGGTCCGGGCAGTTTAATGACCGGTTACACCAACTCGTCCTGAACTAAATCTGAACTTGACTTAGCTAGGCTACGATTACATTTTTATAGTGTAGCTGCACTGCTCTGCTCGACGGATCCTTTGAGTTATGTAGATTTCTGCTAGTTCAAATGTCAACGTTTACGCAGGATAAGTCAGCGCAGGATATCATCATCTTCATTGTAAAACTTCGTAAATTAATTTCTCATATATTAAAAAAGGAGGAGAGAAAAACTATCCCGTTTCCCCCACACTAAGAAAAAACGTATATTTGTACATTTTTAAAACAAATTTAGTTCTTCTATTTATGTTTAAGAATATTACTTTGGAAATACCTAACGAAGACGGCTTAAAAAGGCCTAAAATGTCCACTCTTTAAAAAATGGAGTTACGAGGTTTTACAATTAAGGTAACGGTATTTTAATTTTTGTTTTGTGCTAGCTTTAGTAAAGAAGAGTTTATAAACTGTTTGTAAATTTAACACAGTGGGACTAATGCTATCCTGCAAATACAATACAATTATATTTATTTTAATTTGTACAAAATGTAGTTGATACAACCAACGAAATTCTGAACAGTATATAAACAATTGGATACCAAGCAATTCATTAATTTATGTCACCAAATGTATTTTTAATGTCATTTTCAAAATAGCATTTCTATAGCTACAGCTTCACTTTATGGACAAATTGCAAATACATTTTCGCCATAATTTTTCACACGAAATTTTCACGGAACATTAACCCACTCCATCCTGACTCAACGTATGTAGGCCTTCACGTCATAATTCCAGACGTACTACTTTTTATTTAGATACACCTATTCTTGACATAATTTAAAATTTCAAGTTACAACCATCTTCATTACGAGGATGATTGTTGACTGATTTATAATAACAACTGTATACAAATGCAATTTGTAATAATTAATCAGAAGACTTCCCACATAAAGTCCGCACGACTTTTTAAAAACCAAATTTTACTAACATATTAATTAATTGATAATTGTGGTGCTAGTAAACTTCGTTTCACTGGTAAAAAATATAAATATTGTGTGAATTATTGAACATGTGTCACTTACACACGTTTAACCATTCTACTGGTGAGCGCAGTGGCTAGATCTCTTGCCTCCCACCAAGGCGATCTGGGTTCAATTCCCAGCGGGGTCGGTCCCCGGATTTTCGCACGCAGGAATCGTGCCGGATGATACCACTGACTGACGGGTTTTCTCGGGTGTCTCCAGGTTCCCCTGCCCCTTCATTCCTGCGCTGCTCCATACTCACCACGTGTCACCCCTCACCAGCGCTTAAAGCCTAGATGTTAAGGTATGATATAAATCTCTTCAATCAATTCTACTAGGGCAAAATTACGGTACTCTATAAAAAAAGTTTCGTACTTGACTGAGAAATATAACTTGGCCGGAAATAAAGAAAAACTTCCACATTTCAGCGCATGCACTACAGCGAATTTAGAAGTAATAATATCTTGGTAAACACTCCAATGGTTGCGGTCTCTCGCAACGTAATATGATGTATTGTGTTGTATTTCTAAATAGCAACAAATAAGATGAAAATATTAAAAAGAAAAAAAACATGAAATAACAACATGTTTCCACCTTCGGGCAGGGTCATATTGTATACGAGAGAAGGCCGGGGATTGGGCAGGCTGCTTGACTGACTAGTGAGACATGTTAGTCGCCCGTCCGACCCGAAAAATGGATGAGATATGTGTGGAGCAGCGACGGATTGAGAAAGGCGGGGGAACGGGAGTCCCCGAGAAAACTCGCTGGCAAACGGCAACGTCCGGTAAGTTTCCCACGCGTTAAAAATCGTAAACTGAACCCGCCGGGGATCAAACCCGTATCGACTAGGTGAGAGGCAAGAGGTCTGACCCCTCAATCACCGCAGCCCAATAGTTGTAAGCAAGATAATTTCCATTAAATGTGAGGAGACATTTAAATGTAACTGACACGTCTTGCTTACGATAGTCAAGTAATTACTACATGTAGGAATACATAACTTCTTTCCTTGTAGATTTATTTTACCTGAAATATTCCTTCTTATGTATTTCACCTTTTCTTAATTGGCTGGCTTAATTGGCAATAAAGAAGGTAGTAGCATAATCTCGCTGGCGATTGTAACGGTGTAAGTAGTCATTTGTGGCTAATGATATATCACAGTTCCCTCACTACAAGTGAATATTTAAATGTTTTTCCTTGTAGTTAACTGGCTTTTACTGCCTTCAACACACAAGAGTAAGTAAGTGCACTGTGCCTTTGTAGAATAAGGTTAGTGTTCATAGTTATGTATTTACGAGGAAGATGTGTGCCACACTTTACACGTTGGCAGGAAACAATACTGTTAAACAATTTGCGTGTTTGTGCGTTGCAAGCTCTCTCAAAGTTGCGAGAGGTACGAACCTATCGTATCCAACTCGCGACCGCAAACTGCTCTTAAAGGCAGCCAAGATGTCCGATAGTCGATTGATAACCTTCTTCTTTACTGTGAAACCAGCTTACTTTAAATTGTAATGACTTATAGTATTTAAATCGTTTACTCACCTCATGTCACGCTAAAGACCTCGGTTTTGAGTGCTGACCAAAATCTCTCTCACTCACTCACTTCGTGCAGGGTCGGATCTAGACTTTCCTTCGCCCGGGTAAAGATTCCCCCCCCCCTTCCCCATCACTTTTTCTATCAGTCCAATCAACCCAACGGTGATAAACGTATCTTGCATAAATTGTTTTGCGCTCGCGTGAATAACAGTATAAAATTGTAGTAATAATACATGAGACATGTGCTT
This sequence comes from Medauroidea extradentata, assembly GCA_003012365.1. NCBI lineage: Eukaryota > Metazoa > Arthropoda > Insecta > Phasmatodea > Phasmatidae > Medauroidea > Medauroidea extradentata. Next base: position 96,461 of record PNEQ01051099.1, read on the forward strand.
ACTAGCTACAATTATGTTTTAAGTGTGTATTCTAATTATAAATACTGTATTTATAACATTATATGGTGTTCAAGGTTAGTAAAAATACAAACAAAAAACTAGTAAAAGTCTAAATATTGGTAGATAGCGTATTTTTACGCTCATTTACATTTCACTCCCAAGAAAAAATGTTCGCCCCCCCCCCCCCCCTAGATCCGCCACTGGTTTCGTATGAAAGTTTCAACGTTGATATACTTTACTGGTGAAATATTTACATGAAATCCGCTCTTTTTCGGCCTTATCATACTCGCAAAACCTGCATATTCACATGCTAAGCGAAATTCTTCCATGAATTCGCAAAGTGTCCCGACAGTTGTTTACGAGAGTGAGGACTCTTATACATCTCTTATCTGCGAATAATTTAAAGACTTGCTACGAGAATGTTTATGAATATCACCTTAGCTCTTGTAAAAGAGCCGTTTTCACCAAGGAAACGTCAGTCTTGGTGCTACTAAACTAAGATAATTCATTAACTTGGTCTTCCAACTCGGCCAAAATGTCTGTATTTCACAACACAAGTTCGCTTATCTAGAGTTGTTACTTAAAATATAACTTTATATTAAATTTAATAATCTATTTAAATACTGTGAAAATGTTCGTTTTGGGCTTAACACATTTATAATAGTTTGTTGATGTAATGAAAATGATTCAATTATGTACCAGACGATAACCAACGGTATTAGGAAATTGTCTGTGAAAAATCGATTAAATGTAGCGTTACCTATTGCGGTTAATCTTATGAATATATTTGGTACAACTAAAAAATGGTGTCCAAAAAATTATTTCGTTTTTTTTTTTATTTTATTTTATTTTTTTTTTTTTTATTATTATTTTGGATTGTTTATAACAGGCACAGTCTCTTCTTTCAAACAGCTCGAGGAAAAATATAGAAAATAAATATATCAATTAATTATGACGTAAATTTGAAATAGGGATGGTTTAAATACAAAGTTTTAACTAAAATGGTTAAAATATACAATATTTAAGTATAATATAAGCCACTGCAATGTTTTAAAAATTAGCCTGTTTTTAGAAAGGATCATTATTAAATTAATAAGTTTACGCATAACCTGAGATACCAAATTATCTATTCGTTCCGCCATTATGATATATTTCTGCTTTCTGCTAAACTAGGTAGGCTTTAAGAAATTAATCTTCCCAATATGAAGGTTTTTAATTTAATCCATAGTTTATCCAAACTATACAAGTTTAAGAAATTTGTGAAATTCAGTTCACTTATAAATATGACTTTAGAAATAAGGTAAATTGGGCCTGAAGTATACCTGGAATACAAATCTCTCACGTCGTATGTGAAAATGCATAGGAATGGGTATCTTCAGGACTACAATACTTTCAGTCTGTTTTTAAAGTGTCGCAAGAAAAAATATTTTGCTATGTAAAACATTTTTTTCTTCAGAGATACGCCAGAGTATTCCCCTAACGTATAAAACATATTATATTTATGTATTAATATCCAAGGTACGCATTTGCCCATTGAAATTGGGTAGCTGTGGCCTGAAATTAATTGTATTTCAGTACTATGGTGTTAGAGAAAGTGCTAGAAATATGTTTTTTGTCTGTTTGAAATTTTTAAATCGGGCGAACAAATATGTAAGTTTTTAAGTTTGTCGTTCTCTGGGTTCAGCACATCGACATTAATTAAAGATGAGTGCTAACCACGAATAACATCAGAAATACTCTCATACATTTTAAATAAATTTTACAAAGATGACGAATTTTTGTCTCCATTATCAGACTTAGGATTAAATTTTGTATAGTTAGGAAAGTTTCGTGTTTTAACTTGGCAAAAATAGTACAAATGTACAATACAAATCTTCTACAAACTCTAGGCTACCTAGTTAAAAACCAGAGAATAAGTGGTTCTTCTAATGCAGGCCAATAAAAATGTAACAAAATGTAAAATATTGTTACACACTTCAAATAACACACACGCATATATATAATGAAAAATAAATTTCCGGCAGGGGGAATGCAAACGACTTCATAAGTTATATAATTAAGGAAACAGTAAGCCTTAGAACGAACTAACATAGTGTATAATCACACACGTTACGGCATATTGTTATATCAAAGAATATTTTTTTTGGAAGACCACTTCTCGTATAGTTTCTACACTTCTCGTAGAGTTTCAACAATTTGTTGTAATTAACGATATCTTTTATCAAGTTCCATTTTGTGTTGTTAGTATTAGAGCTAAAAATGAGTCGAATCATTGTTTTATTAATACTTCACATACGTTAAGATACGGCTGCAAGTTTTAAAGTAGAGGCCATCAGTAACTCCCCTCCTACAAAAAAGAAATATGAGTATCCAAGCCGAGAGTAGGTGTGTGTGTTACGGACAAATAGGTTGGCCTATAACTAAATAAAACGATTGTTTGTTTAATAAGAAAGACCAAGGACGAGACATTTTCACTGTTAATTGACTTACGTAAATTAGAATACATTTGTGTTAAAAACACGTGAATCAACTCGTATACTGAAATAACTGTGTAGTGCAGTTGACAGTAAACGGAAGGCAAATAAGTTCATATATTCTGTTGTAAATATTTCTCTTAATATTTGTAAATAAAATAGGGCAATGATTTGATATTTTTTATTTAACTCTAAAATTTCACCATTTCGCTGAAGCCTGGCTGCTCCTAAAGTAAAAACATGTAACATTACTAATGCACTATTTTGCCATCGCAAATACTTATTCCTTAAATTCATAATGCACTTTGTAGCAAAATTAAGTTTCAATTCAGTGGTTTCTTCCTGCACTGTTCAATACGGTAATGATCGTTAGTGTTTTTTTTTTCCAAATTTTTTTAGAACAGTTTAAATAACGGACATTTCAACATTATATGCTCCACCTATATGTGTTGTCTGTGATAACCAGAACAAGTTTTTCCGCTAGAACAGAATAGCTTCTGTTTAGTTGATATAATATACCGCCCATTTTGCGAAGCCAACGCAATGCTTCAAGCATTATAAAACACCAGAGAATAAATAATACGAGAAAATAACAAGCTGTAAATTGCAATTCCCATTGAATATCACACAAAACGGCAGACATCTATTACTATAAAAAATTTGTCTTTCTTTGAACTTTAAAGGTAGCCTGCTGTAAGTGTTGGCATGATACAACATTCCTGTAGCCTTGGAAGCGTGTTTGGGCTCGTCACAAAGTGTTTCAAGCATAGATTTGAGAAAATTACCTTGAAAGTAAATTTTAAAATATGCATCGTACCTAAGATTTAAGAGTCAAACGTGCAGAAAACATCATCGCTGTGTTTCTTAGTTCTGTCAGTTTCAAATACGTTATGTTAGCCTTGTTTTCAGCGAAGTTGGATTCGTTCGTCACAAGAAAATGAGATGCGAGCTATTCATGGTCTAGTGACATTGAACGCCTAAAAACTCCAAAAGTGTAACTTTTTGAAAGTCTCAAGATGAAATTTTACCCTAACTAGCGTAACCTCGCGATTTAATATTACCACCTAATTAAAGTATAATTTTATTCAATTGTGACTGTGGTTTGTCACATCTAGAACTTATGCGAGATTTTTTACCTCAAAAAGAAGTAGTGTAAAACAGTATCACAGTTTTGTTAAAACTTGTATTACAATACGATTTAATTTTTAAAAAACACAAATATATGTGCTTTTTAGCTAGGTGTTTAGTTTGCGGAATTTTTATTGGTTACATTGGCACCTAAAATCGAAGTGTATTGTTTAATGAAAGACAATAATCAAAAAGGTATATTTTAAATGTATATTACAACCCAATTTTGGCACAGTCGTGAAACGGTTTTGTATCGTCCCGTATTTGATCCCAAATAAACAATTCTAGCAAAAGCTATTGAACCTCTCTACACTGTAGAGTACACCTTCTAGATTACTCTTACGCACCTTTTTAAATTGCCGTAAACGGGGTTGACTTTTCACACGTGAGGTTACTTTGGGGCAAATTTAATACAATTTTTATTTTTGTAGACATTCATTGTTTGGAATATAGCGTGAGTGAATTTCGTTACTTAGGGCTACCATATATGGGGAGAATATATTTTTTTAATGTCCCAAAACAACCCCTTGAGTCCAAAGCCATCTTACCACTTACGGCAGTTCAAGTGTTTTATTCAGGCTGTTCATGAAAGTGAGTTATAAATTTGCGAGATGATTCCTTGTAAAAATAAAGAAAAATTATACAATGTAAGCTTTATGTGATATTTAAACAATTCTTGCAATGGGTTAGTATTATAAACATAACAGTTTTTTGGACATACGCCATTACGGGCGAATGTTGCCGTATTGCAGAAACACCCACCATAAAAAAAAAACAAAGGAATAAAAGCCAGTAAGCTGTAGTCAACAGACATCAATCATACAGATAATTCCTGAAAGGAATGTAGTCACATCCCAGTAGAAGATACAAGGAGTGTTGTTTATGTCTGTTTTTTGTCCTACGTTTCTTCTGGGATATGACTACATTCATTTCAGGAATTATCTGTATGATTCGTGTCTGTTGACTACAACTTACTCGCTTTTCTTCCTTTGTTTTTTTTTTTTATTGTGGCTGTTCCTGCAATACGGCAACATTCGCCCGCAATGGCGTATGTCCAAAAAACTGTTATGTTTATAATGTAAGCTTTTAGTTGGCGCAAATCGTAAGGGAGAAATTCGCAAAAAAACATTGAAAGCAAACATGTGTAAAAATAACCAAAAGCAAGAATAAATAAGTGACATTTCAGTTGCGGTTTGATAATAACATGATCTGCATCTGTAAAAAAAATGGCTTCCAATTCCTTCCACCTTAATTAAATAATAGTGTTACTCAAATCTCGGGTGTATCGTAAGTTGCCTAAATGTACGGCTTCACATTTTCTACGCCCATCATCTCGAAAACTGTTCACTCGAGGGTGTTGCGACAAAGTGACAATAGTTTTGTTCATTGGGACCACCTACCACAAACTGTGTTACTAAAGTAAAAACATACAACTATAAAAACAATGTGCAAAAACATTTTTTTAAACAGATTGCAGATCATGTTATTATTAAACCACCCCCGGAAATTCATTGTTCATTTCTCCTTACTTTTGGTTATGTTAACAAATTGTTGTTTTTAATTTAATTTTTCAATTGCGAATTTCTTCCTTGAGAACTGCGACAGGCGAAAACTTTCGTTACATACATTTACCTCATTTTTATAGGGAACCATCTCGTAAAATGTGTAACATACTTTCACGAACAACCGAAGTACTCTTGCTTTGCAAAATTTCACTAAAATTTTACTCTTCTGCAGAAACTTTATTTTCAAGTGTTGTAGATATTTGAAGCTAAGTTATGTGATTTTATTAGTTCTAAAATGAACTTGAGATGCCTATTCCACCGTATGCATGGAACATTTTGTCTTGAATTGTGACACAAATTATATACGGTGGATTCTTTATCCATCGTTTCTCATGGGACTGACAAAAAATTTCACTACATGTGGGATTTCAATGGTTTTGGTTTTAAAATGCTGTAAAATAAAGAAATGGGCCCCAGAATGTGTTCTATGGAGGTAGACCTTTCATTCCATTAGGTTTCAATGCATAGAGTCCACTGTAATGTTAACTGTAATACCCATAAGTACCTGTCAAAATTCACTGGTGTTCGAAACAGAGTATTGACGTTTATAATCCTAGAATAATAATAGTTATATATGTAAGATATTTATACTGCTGTGTTTTAGTGGCGGACTCGTGGGGAAGGACTCCTGCAGGCGCGCTGGTCGGGTCGGAGTACGACTTCGGCAACTACGACGAGTGTGTGCAAGTAATCGGTGACCTTGAGGAGGAGGATGGGGTGCCGTCCTACCGCGGCCAGTACTGTCTCGTGGACGTCACCCTCAACGTCGGCGAGCCCAGGAAAAAGGTCCTCGTCAACGCGCCTGACGGACACAAGGTAAGTGGAGCCCGACCGTCGTCCGAGTAGGCCTAGAGGGACACGAGCGTCTATGTCGCGTTAGCGTTCCTGTTCCTCGGAAATACTCGGGAGCATTCGTTTATCCTCGGCGATAGGCAGCCGCCTACCTCACACTTCAAATGCGTTGCAGCGTGTTCGTAAACAGGTTTTTACTACGAAAATATTCCACGTGTGCCCATTGTGCCAACGTACGAAAAGAAAACAAACACCAGACAAGGTCGGAACCTCATTGTTAAGACGCCACGCTCATTAAAAAATTAAAAACACTGTTTCTAAGCCTTTCAACGTAGGTAAAAACGGCCTTTTCAGACTTCCGTACTTCAAAGTGTACTAACCGGATGTATGTGAAACTCAGATTGCCACCTGCACTGAACTTAGTTGCAGACATTCCACCAAGAAAATTATATGGTCACCGCTCAAGAATGCGTGGCAGATAACTAAACGCTGAAAACATAAATTTATTACTGCGCTTTTTTCGAAGCCGATATGGATAAATTACTCAATGACTATCCTAGATAATGGCATTTGCCAACTTTATGAGTAAATCTTTATCCAGAATTACTAATTCGTTACGCGTGATCTCTTGCGCCGCAGTTAAACGCACGAGGTTCCGGCGTCAGAGATTGTGCCTCAGAAGTTCGTAACATTGGAAACAATTTTGTTTAAAACGTTGGCTGAAACTATAGTCTAGGATTGCTTTTGTTTAATTTTCGCAACTTGGTTTTAAGAAACCTACAGTTAGCTATATATTAATGCTTTTGGCGTTGTATTATGTACCACGCCCACTTAATGTCCCATAGTAAAAACCGTTCGGCGAGAACTTTGCACGCTAGTTCAGCACTTGGCTCGTTGAGGCGATGCGACATTTGACGCGCGTTTCAAGATCAGTCTTACAACACCGTCGCTTTTGAGCCTCTCACGCGCGTACCTCAATAGTTATTGCAGTGTCCTAACCTAACAAAACCGTCCTTTGATTTAGCGCACAGTATTCTTTGACATTTGGAACTAACAGAAACTAACATAAACTAACCTTAATTAACCTAAACACATATAATCTTATGATATTGTCAAGGCGACGGGGATAGGAGAAGTGATTTGTTGCTAAATCGCTGACGATGAAGGAATGCCCCCGAGCATTCCCGAGGAGCGAGAAAGATAACGCGATGCAGACACTCGTTATCGGGACGTTTTGAATAAGTGGTGAGGTTTCGACCAGCCACGGATTTTTATTTAACACGTTGTACTCGCATTCGAGACGACCTGTGTCCGATCTTCGCCTCCGGCCAACCTGATTTTCGTTTTCCATTCACGTGTTTAAGATTAGGGAGGGTCATGTGGCGCCGCGGCGGCCGAGTGGTCAGACCACTCTTCTCTCACCATGGCGATCCGGGTTCGATCCCCGGATTTTCGCATGTGGGAATCGTGCCGTACGATGTCGCTGGCCGGCGGGTTTTCTCCGGGATGTTCCGTTCATTTCACCCTCCTCATTTCGGAACTTCTCCATTGCAGGGCCCCACTACATGTCATTCCTTGAGGCCACAGATGCCTACGGAAACCCAGCAATAAAATATGCATTCAAGGTAGAATACCATCATCCTTGGGTATCCTCCAAATTCGATATTTATTTACCTTACACATAAAATACTTTTGCACAGTTTTCAGAATTGTTTAACCATCTTGGCACGATAGAGTAGGCTTATCAGTAAAGTAGCTGAATTAGTTCACAAGAATATCACTTAATATTTTTAAAAAGTTTATTATTTTAGAGGATTTATAAACAGTTTTAAGAACATTTCATGCTTAGTGACGGACGGCTTACAAACTAACTAAGCCAAAGAAAACGACACGCACATCCACGCCCGTACCGAGATTCGAACCCAGGACCTCTCGCACCATAGACCGGCGTGCTACCGACCAAGCTACGGGGGCCGGTTATTATTTAACAGAAATTACATAAAATTGAAGTAATGAGTAAACGAATAAGTTGTACCTGTACATCAAACTGACAGAGCAAAAAAGGCATAATTTTTAATAAGTTCTTTTTTTAAGATTATCTAAATATTTTTGGTTTTCCTAAATAGCTCCAGGCAAATTCTGAGACGTTTTCTACACAAAGTCCATGGCCGATTCCTTTCACAATCCCTGTCCTAGCGCTAGTGTAAAGTTGTGTGTGAACCTTCTCTTATGACTTTGATGTCAATGAGACGCAAGGACAAAGTCAAAAATGTTTTCAAATTCGCTGTAATTGCGAATATTATTTTCTAAATCCTCAAAGGAAGAATGTATCAAGACTGTCACGTAGATGCTGTACTATGTACTTTAATTTTAAAACAAAAATAAAAATATATATTTCTCGCTAATTATTGACTCAAATAGATTACTAGCGAAAGTCGAAAAAAATTCAGTTCCAAAGTACAAAAAAAAATCTTTTTCAACGTACTTATGGTACGGTTTTGGGATATCTTCTCCCTTTTAGAATTAAAAACCGCGTAAATAGGACCCCTTGGGAGGTTAGAGATTTACACGTTAGATAAAATTAGGCGGAGTTCCTAAGTGTCATTTCTGTGTAAAAATAAAGCAATTAATTTCTTCGAGCTTAACAAAAACTATTCGAACTTCAAACACAGGTTCCAGCATAAGTTCATAATAGTCTCTGTTAGTTATATTTATGTAAAGATAATTTCTGTAGATAGTAAAATGCAAGGATATACAAACTATAACTGTCGATACTTACAGGAAATGTATCTACTTATTGCCTATCAAAACGTGAACAAAAGTAGGCCTACTATGGTTAGAATGGCGAGTAAAAATTTACCTTAAGAAATACATAAAAATATTTGCACTATGGATGTTAGAACAATTTTCTTGGGAATTGCTACAATGAAAACCTACTGATTTCGTGATTCGTGTTTCTAACCGTCGGAATTACCACAACATTTATATAAAAAAATGCTGTTGCTACTCAAAGTGTCGTAGAGGACTGGATCTGTTGGAAGAAACCCTGAACATGAGAGTGAGAGGGGTAGTGTTTTGTGACAGACCAGTTCCAGGAAAACCCACGCTTATAAGTAGTTGTTAGCCCTGGGAACAAGTAAAAAACAGCCTACCACCCCGGGTTTTCCAGCAACTGGTATGTCCCTTACTCAGCCACGCCCCTCCCGCTACAGGTCTCTTGCGACCACACGTTACGTCGAACAAACAAAACCAAAGTAGCCAGCATCCAATCAGAGCAGGTCGCTTCACGCTGCGTTGACGTCACCGGCGAAGTTTGGGCGGAAAATTTTAGGCAGATCTCAAAACTTTCCGTCCAGACAAGGCAGATATATTTATGTTAACGTACAGCTCACTATTGTTTTGTTGGCATACTAGGGAAGCAGAGTCGGCACTTCAATGTTGTGAAACATTTCTCATTTACAGTCACAAAGATTGCTTGCTTCTGTAGCAACAATGCAGCTTTAAAAAACTGCACACAATTAGTTAATAAAACTTAAGGATACTGTTTAGTTAGTTACACATCATCAAGCATCCCGTTTTTTAATATATCTGAACGCATGGAACTGTATGCTCATATTATTCTTTAGTTAAAAAAATTATGTCCGTAATAACGTCGTTTGTATTTTAGACTGTTTTTATTTCAGTTATTTTAATTTATTACCTACTTATGACAGTGGCGTGTTCTGTATCTGTTTTCTAGATTTTCATAAGTTTTTAAATTAAGGCTCGATTTCAGTCGCCATATTGAATTTTATAATTTTTCGCTTTTTTGGAATTCTGAAAAAAAAAAAGTTAAATATGCGATTATACCTCAAATTCTATTAACATTTCGCTACAGTACAGGCCTTGCGATTTGGCTGTTAACTTATAATTACGCGGCAATTTGTATGGCAATTTTTTATATTCATAATTTACCCGACAAATTGCGACGTTATTATAAGTTAACGGCTAGATCGGAAGGTCTGTACTGTAGCGAAATGTGAATAGAATTTGAGGTATAATCGCATATTTAACAATTTTCTTCTCAGAATTCCAAAAAAGTGAAAAATAATAAAATTCAGTATGGCGACTGAAATCGAGCCTTAAGCATTTAGAGCAGAACAACTCTCTCTCTCTCTCTCTCTCTCTATATATATATATATATATATATATATATATATATATATATATATATATATATATATATGCTTGTTACGCAAAAATAATATAATATTTACACAATTGCAACATGTCAAAAAGTTAAAAACATGAAAACAACTGCTAATATTCTGTATTAAAGTCCGAATTCAGTACCAAAGCATTCGCAACCAAAAAATGTCTAATAAACCACTAACTTTGATAGTTTAAAAAAAATCTTATCTGTGATTAAGAATAAAAATACTACACTTCCCAGCAACAGTTAAATATAAGAAAATTAACATATATCAAATGTTATAAATGTATTGATTCTGTGTTTTTTATAACTTCTCACTACTCAGTAGGAATTTTTAACTTCTTCACTTTTATATAACAGTGTTGGCAAGGTAAGGCTTTAAAGATAGGGTCAATTTAGAGATAAACGTGCGAAATAATTGTATAACATGTATTACGATGAAGCATAAAAGATAATTTACGTAGTATTTAGTCGAAAAGAGAAGATTAAAAATTATCATGAACTCACATTCCCCCTCCGCGATTCAAATTTATGTAAATATAGTAACAGAAAAGTCATAAATGTTCAAATATAGTACACGTAAATGTTATAATTCAAACATGTTATGCCTAAGCTCACATACAACTGTAAGGGAATAATTAGGTGAATAAGTTCGTTTATTTATTTTTTTAGTTTTAGTTTTTAGTCCAACCCAAGCGAATCGTTAAATGTGATTGAATAGTTTAAGCAGATCAAATTGTTAATTGACGGATGTGTTAAAAATATAAATGCATGAACCGAAATTAAAAATAGGGTGGAATATAATGTTAAGTGCACGATTACGATCATTTTTCTCGAAAATGGTTTGCTTACTGTAGCAAAGTAACGTGTTTCGTTATGACTTCTTCAATAACAATAAAAATACCCACGGTATACATTTCGTGCCTCTCCTTGTCCTCAGTACGGTGAAATTATAGCACACTATACTTGGTCTCAAATTGTCAGGTCTTGTCTACAGAAATTTAAAATTATTAACATATCCTAATCACTCTTTCATCTTGCATAGATTTACTGTACTATCTTCAGTTTAATTCCTTTCAAACTTCCATTTTCGAGGACTGATTCCTTCCTTATAATTTACTGTACTACATAGTAGGAATTATGAATTATGTACCACTTTACGTACATGCCTATATTTCAGCGGTTGCATCTGTACCCAGGATGTTCCTAAAAAAAAAAAAGAGCAATCTTATGTAACAGATTTAGCCAACGTAAGAAGCAAAACTTTGCCAGAAATACATGTTTATCTTAATCTCGTGCGTTGGAATATAATGAAGAAACTCACACTTTGGGAAAATTATTTACTTAAAACTGGTGATATTTTGGGACTACCCATTTTGTGTCTACTTTTCGAAGGGAAAAGTAGGCTTATGAGGTCATCTCCTGGTATGTACTGTACATATGACGTGTGTTGGCTTGGTGTGTGTGTGTTTGTTTCCCCCTTACAACGTTTGAACCTGATGACCAAATTTCATCAGACTCTGGTACACATATAGTACTCAGTTTAAGGTGACTTTGATGTATTTTGTTCATGCCGTATTCATACGTTCAAAATTGTTACCATTTAAGTATTTTTCGATCACACGATACATCTGACGAACTGTTTTTTTTTATTTCATTATACTCTGTACACATACAGTACTTAGTATGGTAGCTTGACTTTCATGTATTTTGTTCATACTGTGTCCATGTATTAAAAGTCGCTGCTATTTTCTATGTTTTTGCTAATATGACATAGTTTAGGGTATATTTATCCAGTGTTATGACTGCAGAAAATCTTTAGGGTACTAACATTCCCTGTTATCTTTTTCACTCGCTCCACAGTTAAATTTTAATATATATAATTTAAAAAAAGTTTTTATTTAGAAACTAGTTTCCAAACTTTTTTTTTCGATTGTTTGCAAAAATATTGTAAACTTTATTGAAAATGCTCGTAAATGTTATAATGTGTCTATATATATACACAAATATTTTTGTATGTCAAGAATAATAACTGGAAATTTACAAAAAAATTCTTGTACATTAAAAAAAATTGTTTCAAGCACCACATTTTTTTGGCAACCAGTTTCTAATTTTTAGCTTTTTAAAAATACGACATATTTTGCTAGATGTGACAGGCCATCGAAGGTTATATTGCTTCACATCAAACACTCTACTTTTATATATATATATATATATATATATATATATATATATATATATATATATATATATATATATATATATATATATATATATATATATATATATATATATACACACACACACACACACACACACACACACACATCACTAGTCTTCACATATATTTGGGAAATTTAGACCACTTTCAGGACCTGCCTGATAAATGTTCTGACATTAGTTACAAGCTTTTCCTTGTACAAGTACTAATTTTTTATACTGTGTGGTTTATGGTTCAAGTACAGAAAATACGCGTGTCAACATTTTTATTTAAAATCATTTTCGGTGTTAAAATTTCCTCGCGTTTAGCCCGTAGATACGCATTTGGCAATGAGTGAGATCATCAGGGGTATTCCAAACTCTGAGGACCAGGTGAACGATCCGTTTACGCACATACGACCGGTTCTCCACGGCAACTTAATCAGTTGAACGTTAGAACAGTTAATACCGCTCCTATAGTTTTCCGTCGTACCTGGCCCAGGGGGGAAAACCGTAGCAATCTATCTACCAAACAACCTTGATCGATATTAACGTATCAAGTCACTCTACCTGTAAACAGGTATTTCAAGATCTAGTAAACTAATTCTGTGATCATTACGAGGCAGTGTTCTTGGTGACAAGTCTGTAGGATGCCGTGTGTTTTTGTAAGTTGGACGTATTATGATCGTCCGAGGCCTAGAAATGAGGGCCGCTAAGGACGACAGATCACACGTATCATGCCTTACCTTAACCTCTAAGAGCAAGTAATGGAACTGGCGTGTAGTCTTCTCGTCAGCACTCGCCTCTACGTGACATTCAGTGGTGACCTTATCATTTAATGACATAATATTAAAAATAAATGCATATCGTACACGCATAACTTTTAAACGGTACTGCGCGAAGATTTTCACGCTTGAACAGGAGCACAAAAAACCCCACACGAATAAAAACTGTGTGGCAGCTACAAAATACTTTGTGGGTATTTATCCTGCAAAATTTATATTGTGTTCACCACAAAAATGTTTTGCTGACATCAATAAATATTGTGGCCACCACAAAATTATTTTGTGGTTACTACAAAATAATTTTGCGTCTTCTTACGAAATTTTTCCTTCAGTGAATTTTCGCATTTTCTGCAGCTGGAAAAGAAACTCCAGATATGAATTGATATATACAAGGGTAACGGTCTTTGGATGCTTTTCCTAAGCTGACGACATTTACGAACACTGAGCTTTTTTCGAATAAACTAAGTAACGGCCGAAGCTCAACGCGGCTTGTGTAGATCTTCATATTATAGTCTTGCCTCTACCAGACATTCATCTGTTGGCCTACAATTTAGTGACGTAAAATGTTTCTCAAGGAATGCAGCGTATCACTTTTGTTCTTTAAATGTCACGTAATGGAATTGTATTGCCTAGTAATGACTTTGTAAATGCCCGTCTTGGTTGTTAGCATTTTTCATGATAAACATTTCAAACACGTAAGAGGAATTTGGAAACCATCAATTCTAAATTCCGTCACTTGTGTCACAGAACTTGCCAAATAACTATCGGGGTGTGATTACATATTACCGCATGCATAAACATCAACGTTTGGTTTGCGCAACAGTTTTACATAAATGTTCTTCCAAAGATATTATTACATTTTTGGTCAAGCAAAATATTTTTTGTCATGCCCAAGATTTTACCAAATAAAATACATAAATTGTTACTTCAACATAATTTAGTGTGTTGCATTTGGTGTTCTGTTCTGGTAACCAAATATTTTGTTAGCTCAAATAAAAACTTAATTCGCCGTTTACAAACAAACATTTGGAAAAAAAAAGTATTTGCAACGAAAGATTAGGATTTTGCGTTTATTTTAAGGCCCAGACATCTGCCGCGTTATCTTACGCTAATCGTGTGACCACTTTCAACAAAATCTAACCTCGGACATGGCACATAAACGTGATACTAGAAGGTCGCTCTCACAGATGTGAGACCATACTAGAGACACGTGATTTTTAATGCCAGCTTTCCAAGCCACGAGCTCCACGATTCATTCTTAACGCACAGCTTGCAAACTTTGGCCATAATTACCTGCGCGTTAACAAGCAGGGGATGTTCTTTAATGAACTCTCTTTTGCACGTACGTGAATATTGTTAGTGATTACTTTGTATTTTTTTCGCCTAATACAAAACTGTATCTTCACACAGTCGGTGATTCAAGGAATTTTACATTGTGAAGCTTTTCACACAGGTTGAATTTCGGTAATTGGAAGATGATGGACTTTGAAACACAGAAAGATGTGCTGAAAAAAAGGTAACTGATGTTAAAAGTGGAGCCGAACATGAAATGGAAAATCCAACTAAGAAATAATGTGCTATGGTTTAGTGACTTTATATTGACTTACACCGGTATAATAATATCTCACACAATCTTCCCATATTGAATTTTTCCTACGTTATTTCAGTAAATACCACCAACACAAGACTGTTCATTGCAAATCAAGTACTTTTTAAGAACCTGCTAAATTTTCCTTTCTTCCAGTTCCTATCTTCCATCTACTTCTTATTATAATCATTGCAATATAACTTATTAACAAAGTACAGGAACCAATATTCCAGTATTGTAACGTGCTTCTAGGACAGAGAACGTTGAATAATATTTCCTAGAGAGACAATTAACACTTGTACGATACAGAACCTGTCACAATCGTTTCACGTGTGGCCGTTATGGGTGGTTGCTCATACCTGTAAGTGATATTAAGTATACATGTTACTTTCATTAGGAATAATTAAATATATAATGTTCTACATGAGCCAAACTTTTTATGACTATGACACTTTTATTCAGATTTAAAATAATAAAAAGAAGGTGTAAAGTGAGTATTGAACACACATTAAATAATGTTGATAATAATTGAGATATACCGAGCGAGGAAAATCAGTGATATAATATAGACTCGCGTTCCTGAGGAGACAGATTCGATTCTCATCCCGGCCATCATGATTCATGTTCTTTTCCGAAACCACTCCTAGTAAACGCTGTAATGATTCCTTAATACAGACCATGGTCATTGTAAACCACATTTTCTCTCTCTTTCTTTCTCTCTCTCTCTCTCTATTATCCATTGGTCCAGTATTAATTATATTGCTATTAAAACAATGTTATGACCATGGTCCCTTCCTTTTTACTGTTTTCACGATAGGCATTTGTTTAAGCTTAAACAAGAGAGGGTATAAAACATCGGTTTGGCAGTTTCGTTTAAAATGGTTTTTACCTTGTTGATGGCTAATTTTTTCAATATAGTAATTTCTATGATTTTGTCTCAATATTTTTTAAATACTTGACTTTTTTCGTGTCCTTTGGCAGCACATAGCATTCGTAGAGATACCCGAAGGATGAGGTAAGATGTGGACCATAGCATATTTAAGAAACCATCCCAGCATTCGCCTGGAGTTATTTCGGAAAATCGCGGAAAACAGAAATCAGGAATGGGCGAAGCCGGGGACTGAACACTGGTTTTTACGGAATTCGACACGAGTGTTTTACCATTGGTATACTACGCTCGGTAGTGTTCAGTTGATTCGAAAAACTTTTGTTAATTGACATATTAGTTGAAATCGAATCAGCTATTTACTGTCTCGGGGGATAAGAAGCTATCACGGCGAAAACTGTTTCAAAAATATCTGCCAAACAGATATTTGATATCTGCTCTCGTTTATGCTAAGATAAAAATTATATTAAAAACAATTAAAAAAGGAAGCGTGGCCTTAAGTATTTCCACCCACGTGTTATTGATGTCAAATTGAAGAAAAATGTAGCATTAATTTTACAGTTATATGCAGTAAGAAGTAGGCTTACGAAGTAAGCGTTGCCGAACACACATTAAATGAACAAATGCGCGACGTTCCCAATCAAGTCCAGCCAACAGAAATATATTTTCAATTTTCTATTTCCTGCTATTGTATTTAATAAAAATAATGATGAATTTGAAAATGAAAATATCAAAATTTCAAAATTTTTTTAAATACAAAAATGTATGTTTATTTGTTTTATATGCGTCAAATCACAGCCTACAACATTGTTATACACTGTGCATTTTTTCGGTTTGGTATGTCAGTTGGTTCTAGTGGCGTACATAAAACCGTAAAGTGCAAATTTTGACGTTTACGACTCATTACGTAAAAACTATGAGAGATACACAAATTCCTTAGAAGAAGATTAAATCACAATTTATGTCTAAAATAAGAAAAAAAAATTGCTGGTACAAATATAAAAACAAAAAAAAAGACGTTGAAAACTGAGCTGAAATCGCACCCTTAAGAAGTAACCAAAGTTTAGTGCACGTTTTTACCTGAGTTTTACATACACCGGGTTAGTACATATTGAAGTATGGCAGTCTGAAAAGGTAGTTTTTAGCTATGTTGCATGGTTTAGAAAAAGTGTTTTTAATGAGCAAGGAGTCTTAACAATGATATTCGATCATTTTCCGAAGTGTGTATTCTTTCCGTACATTGGTACAATGGACACACGTGAAATAGTTCGGTAAGAAAATATTTATAAATACACGACAACGCATTAGAATAGCGTGGTAGGCAGCTCCCTTAATATTTAACTGTGCAAACCTCTTGAAACGTTGTGAGTGAGTGAGAGAGTTTGGTCAGCACTCAACATCGAGCTCTTCACTGCTGGTGAGGGGTGACATGATGTGAGTGTGGTGCAGCGCCGGAAGGGAAGGGCGGGGGATACGGAAGATCCCCGAGAAAACCCACCGACCAACGGCATCGTCCCACATGTGAAAATCCGGGGAAAAACTCCGCCGGGAATCGAACCCGGATCGACTTGATAGGACAATTTATTTTATTTTTTTAATGTTTGGTGATGATGCGAGGCGGTAGCTTCCACATCACCGAACATTCCTCCTTTTAATGTGACGTATTTAAGCAACCCCGAGTAACTTTCACGAGACAATTTTGACGAACACAAAAGTACATCCAGCCAGACCTAGGAATCGAACCCAGAGCCCCTTGCACCAAAACCGGCTTCTCAGCCAACTTTGATATAGGCAGGGGGGGTCAACAACCATTCGGCTACCGCGGCCCCTTGAAATGTTGTACTAATATATATTTTACGGATGTCTGTGTTCGTGTTGCAGTTCGTGGAAGCGAGGAACGACTACTACAAGCAGTACAGACTTCACTGCGGAGTGTGCATCCCTTCTGGCTGCAGCGCTCGAGACCTGAAGCAGTTCCTCTCCAGAGCTGTGAGATATGTGGACCACAGCCTCCCGGCCACCGTGGACGTTAGAGACGACATGTGTCACTATGAGAAGCAGACTGATCTCCGCATCAGAGACGTCATCTTCTTGTAAGTCACACACAGACACGGCTACATTTTAAGTCCTGCGTAAAGTGTGCATAAGAACAGGGCCATGCCTGGATTTTAAAAACTTAGAATCTTACTTGTGCCTATTTTCACCTAATATGGCCTAAGTGTGTTCAAAAGTACTGTCAACGATGCCTTCATATGTTTTTATTTTTACTTTCCTGTGTTTTGGGAAATATTTTAGGAGTCAATATTGTTATTTGGTTTTTATGCGGTACGTAGGGATGGACACTTCATTTTCTGGACATATTATTTATTACAACAATGTTTCATATTAAATTTACATTACAAATTAATTTGGCAAAATATTCATTTGAATCACGTCTAAGTGATGCTTTCAAAATTTTTAAGTGAATATCCATCAATATACTCTGTGCACGTTCAAAACAGATAATATTACGAAACGGACATATTAAACAGAGAATGAACATATTGAACAGAGAACAGACAAGGTCTGATGAATTTCCTCTACCAGAATTAAATATCATAAATGGTGTATTTATTCTATTTTTAAAAGAAAACATTGCTCAGGTATAAGTTGTATATATAGGTAAGATACATCTACTATAAATATATTCAATTATTTTTCTACAATTTTTAGTTAATTCGTAATAGACCTTTTATAATTGTATATCTTACAATATATTTAATGACTTAACCTGTATACACATACATATTTACAGAAAGATGCACCACAATTGCTGTTATCTTCATGATTCTTTTACAGGTTTTTTATAGGTATATACTCCATTATCATTCTCACTGGAACAGTATACAGTCTTGTGAAACAAAGCAGTACTAAAGGTATGCGATATTCATAATATTATTTCTGAAATACTTTTACAACTAACTATGCAAATATTGTTTTATTATTGGTTAAAATTGAACCTGTGGCAGTTAATTGGATCAAATGAGTGATTCCAACATAACGTGTAGTTAATTGTAACACACATCTTGATTTTTGTTGTTAAGAAGTTTATTTACTCCTTGAACTAATTTGTGGAGATTTTCATACATAACGCCAACATTTATTGTAATAAACATAAGTTTTACTGTTAAAAACTATGTTATTTAAAAACTCAGAGTGAGTGATAACGTTTTTGCGCTAGCGAATACATAAATACGCTCAAAGAATTTTCAATACACACGTGTAGAACTTGGATAGAGCAACGGAAAGAGACAAGCCAGCCAATTACAAAACGAGAATGTTAGGAAGGAATATTGCGATGGCCTATATTAATTAGAAACAATCCCAGAATTTGTCTTGAGTGATTTCAGAAACCTTTAAAACCGAAATCAGGATGGCCAGACCGTGAATCAAGCCAGCGTCCTCCCGAATTCAAGTCAAGTGTTTTCCCATTGCATCGCGTCACTCGGTGCAACCAAGTCAAGTGGAGCGATTGATTTTTGCTTACAAGGGGCAAATACACAATGCTATTGTATTTGCAAGGAGTAGTTGTAGAAATGTACAGTTCACTGTGCACTCAAGTTTGAAACCGAGCGAGGTGGCGCAACGGTAACACGTTGGATTTTCATTCGGGAGGATTCGGGTTCAATTTCTGGCTCCGGCCATCGTGATTTCGGTCTTCCATGGTTTCGCGAAATCACTCCAGGCGAACGATGAGTTGGCTGACTCCTCTCCCAACTCCTGGCATTGTACAAAGTTGTGTGTCGCCGTCTGTAATGAACCTCGCTGTCGACAAGACGTAAAGTACACTTACCTCACCTTCAAGTCTGAAAACAAACTCTAAATAGAAATAATTTTTTACTACGTATGAATGAAAAAAATTACCGACCTTATAATTTTGCTGAAATTTTGTGTTATTGCATTAAAATCTAAACTTTGATTTGGCACTGGCTAGATGATTACGAAAATAAGTAATAGACAAGAAAATATAGCAAAATACTTGTAAGTAGCAATTTTCCAACTTTCTCTTAGTATTAACGCATCTAAAGATGGAGGCAGAAACGTTTGCTCCGTGAGCATCGTATGTTTTTTTTTTTTTTTTTTTTTTTTTTTTTTTTTTTTTTTTTTTTTTTTTTTTTTTTTTTTTTTTTTTTTTTTTTTCGTGACGTGTCGTTTCATTGATATATTGGCTTTGAATTGTGCTGTTTCACAGCTCTAAGTTTGTATTTGTTTAGTATATGTACATTGTCTTTTCTCTTAATCCTTGTATTTTTTTTTTATTTTTATCAGACTGTTTTGACTGTGTGGATTGTTCTCATCCGAAAGATAGGTATTATTTGTAGTTATTGACAGTTTTTTGCATCATATTTGCGTCTTTTTTTTCACATTTAATTTGCGTTTTATTTATTAATAGTGTTCCTCGCTTTTCTTCTGTTTAGTTATTTTAATCTCAGTGTCGTGTCGTCACAAACGTGATTTTTCTCCACGTGTTAACTATTTGTTCTGGAATGTTTAGGGATTTGTTTGTCCAGTAATTTTTCGTAATCAGCTAGGCGTGGAGGTAGTCAGTGGATAATCTGATTGTTTTAAAATAAGAACTTTTGCCGCAGGACCGCTGAGTGACGTTCTGGTGGCGTTCTCCTTGACCAGGAACTTGAAGAAGCTCGGGAAGTACAAGGCCTCGGATCTCGGTCTGGACTGTCTCTACGGTCTCAAGTTCATTTTCATGTCGTTCATTCTGCTTGGACACACCGTGCTCTTCCAGTTCGGCGGACCTATACTGAACGATGCAGGAGTAGAAGAAGTAAGTTTCACTCACAATAACGTGTAACTTTCAACTGCATATTTCAGTTATACAGGATTAGTCAAGATTCAGGGCATTTATTTTGCGTGGTGATAGTTCTTTTAAAAGTGAGTGAAATAGGAATTTCCGATTTCCCATTAAGTGAATTATGGTGGGAGGAATGCTGAACTGAAAATCGTCTGTAAATTGTAAATTGTAATTTATTTAAGTGTAGAATAAATAATCACTTGATATTAAGCAAGAACGCGCTGTATAGAGTTAAAAACCGTAAAGGACAAATTTTTTAATTCTATTTGAAGAAAAAATTTTGATTCGATTTTGTTGGTAGAAAAACTTCCACTATAAGAAATTCACTTTACGGACACATTAAAACACATTTTGAACCTATTATTTCGTAAGTTATCGCCACGGTAAATTAATCACACTCTGTTTTATTCGTAAGCTATCACCACGTAAAATTAAACACACTCAGTTTTATTCGTAAGCTATCACCACTTAACAAAAAACACACACAGTTTTGACTCTATTTGCATAAACATTAGTCTTGTTATAATAGTAATTTAGATATTACAATTTTTGTTAGTCGTTTGGAACGGTGTCAATTATTTCGTTTCATACTAGAAACTAGTCACTAAACTGATGAATGAGTTTGAATTTTATTTTTGCAAATTGAATCACTCGGCACTGTTAACGTAAAAATTGGCAATTTGAAGACGGCTGTTATTTAATATTTTTTCGACCACCGTTGACGATTACAAAACTCTGTGTTTGACTCCCATTTGTGCCATAGGGGATGTGTCACGTATTTATTTTATATTTGATTTTGTCAGCGGTGTGAATTTTTTAAGTATTTAGTGCAAAAAAAATAACGTTACATGCCTAGTGAAAATTAAATTGTTTTAAAGAAAGCAAAGAAAAGCATATTGTATTCTTAGTGAAAAAGTTTGTTTTTAACATACTTTTCTTTGTAATTTCCCAACAAGCTTAGATCAAATTATACGTACGAAGTTAACTTCTTTGACACTAACCCTTCTAATTGTTGTTCATAGATCTTAGTGGGTATCCCGACCGACCTGTTTAAGAACAACCAACTTTTCGTCGATGGCTTCTTCCTGATCGGAGGGTTTCTGATGTGCCGACTAATGCTGCAGGAACTGGATAAGAAGAAAAACTTGAATTTTGGTTACGTCATATTCTTGCGATATTTCAGGTAACTTTATAATAATTTATGTTTATTATTAGCACCAGTTCGCAGAAAAAAAATGAAATTGGCCATTGTTGGTGCAGTGGTTACCACACTCGCCTCCCACCTAGGTGGTGAAGCCTCGACCCTAATTTTCGCAGATGGCAATCATGCCAGACGTTGATGTTGGTCGGTGGGTTTTCTCGGGGATATCCAGTTTTTTCCAGTCTTTCACTCCTGCGTCCGTCCATCTTCACCTTGCACACATCAGCTCTGAAGACCTGTCTGTTAAGGGCGTTCAAGTGGGGAAAAATTCATAATTTTATATTTGTATAAAATAGTGTTAGGTTTGTAGACATTAATTAAGAGTACATTAACATCTAACGGAAAAAAATTAGCTCATCTAGTTTTCCCGTAATGCCACTTCAAAGTTAAAATTTGCATATACAAAACTTGAAAACCAGTAAATATAATGAAATGGAAAAAATCTCATCAAAACTACACGTCACCGTCTACGGCTTGAAGCATATACAAACACATTATAAAATATTTCTGTGTTTAAAATAAATTTCCAAAACAAAATTTAAATGTTGAAATTTTTTATTTAACGTAAACATTTTTTGTAACGGGTTTTAAATGCTACAGGTCATAGACAGTAACGCGTAGTTTTTATATGATTTTTTTCATTTCATTATGTTAACTGGTTTTCAAGTTTTGTATGAAGTAAAAATACGCAAATTTTGACTTTGAAGTGCCATTACGGGAAAACTAGATGAGCTAATTTTTTTTTCCGTTAGAGGTATATGTACTCTCAAGTAATGTGTACAAAACTAACACTATTTCATACAAATATAAAATTATGTTTTTTCCCGCTTGAACAACCTTACGGTATCTCCCTAACTGCGCTACAAATGTTGCAGCGAGTTACAACTGTTTTTTTACGATACTATTTAACGCACATCTTTGTATATCTACTAAAAGAACACTCACTTTAAACTATGTAGTGATAGTTTAAAATATTCGTCACGTTTATTATTAGAAACATGCATTTTTGGCTCCTCAAAATGGCCAAAAATTATTTTTACAGACTGCCGTATCTGAAAAAAAAAACACGTACGTGCGTTAGACATGTTGCCCATAAATAAAATTATTTGGTCACCACTAAAGTCCAGTAGGAATAGAATAATAATAAAGCACTGCACGCCAGACGAATGGCTTGCGCGGGGAGGCGATAATACATTACACACACCGGTCAATATCGCCCTTAATTCTCCGTCGATTTACTGCCTCTTTCTCTCTCACACACACAGCCTATCTAGGGAGGGCTCATAAGGGCCACTCAAATATCTGCACTCATCCATGTCATGTTTTATTTTTCCGATCAGATAGCTTCCTTAAAGATCATGACACGCTGCTTGGCGTTCAATAAATTTTATCGGAATATATTGAAAGTTTAGAGTCCCGGATATTTCGCGGGTTCAACTACCAGCCGGCTGGACTGCACAGTTCTGTATACACTCTGCCCTCAGTTACTTAAGTTACATTGGCTGCTGCTCCAGTGAGTGAGCATTTGAACATTTCACGATGTAGCGCGGGAGTCCATGAGTGTTTTCATTCATGTCCACCATTGGTTCGGAGTCCTCAAGGTCACTTTTGATAATAAAATACCCGATCGAAAAAATTCGCAACATATACATGACTTAGAAATCCAACCTCTCCTCAGTTGAATCTGCGAAATTTCCGGGACTCTACCCATGATTTATCTGGAGCAAACTAAATTAGTTTGTTTACATATATGATATTCTGAAGTTACAGTGTCATTATGTACAAAGCCCATCGGGCACAGGAGGGTTATACTTTATTTAGAATGCCGGAGACTTAATTTTCACTGTCTGCATCGCGTGTTTTAAATAGAGTTTTAGTTCACTCGGTTTTTTATTTTAATATTCTCCATCGTGAAGGCACCAGCTGAGTCTCAAAATTTCGTGGAGATTTTATAAAAGTTGTAAACCTGATAATTTTATGTCTAAGCAGTTCATTTTATTTCTGTAAAACTGTGTCTCAGAGGTAATTCTTTATCTGATGTTTCTTACACAGCCAAAACAATGTTATAATTGCTTTCCAGCGAACCTTTTATTTTTAGATAATGGGCCTTTCTCACAAACCTCGCTGACAACAGCTACGTAATCGTCATGAAAAAACAAGGCCATGAGACGTGACATTTTTAAATTTGGAGGTAATCGGAGTTAATTACAGCCATTAGGAAATCTTACGTTTTAAACACGCGCAAAAACAATTCGCACAACATGGCTGCCACTGTGACGTCATCACTCAGTGCACCAGCCGCACTTGGTTGGTCTGAATAGCAATATTTTTGCTGGGACATATGACGTATTTATTTAAATAGTGTTTTTGGCCAATGTTCACGACATAGGTACTTATTCTTCTTGCAAACTATGTTCGCGTTCTGAGATCTTGTAAAAAATTAACAAAGAAATGACTTATTATGGTACACCGAGTTAAGGACGTTTCTGAGATCTGCAAATGGTTGCCGCAAAAATATTTTTAAGTGAACAGTAGTATAGTGATTAAAATATTTAATGTTGTGTTCGATATCCATTTACTGTATCTGGTTTACATATAACGTCTTAATACAATAGGAGCTTAACAAAAAAATTTGTCTAAAGGTGCTCTAACGGCACTGAGCTACGGTAAGCAAAGAACAGTGAAAACTATATACAGAAGTTGGAATTTGTATTAACCTATACATGTATAATTTTAAAAATACACAGCAGTTGTATCTATCATGTGATAATAGTTCATTTTTCTGACAGCTCAATAAGAATACTATTTTCAAGTTACTAACTATAAGAAAGTGGTAAAGAACGTTGTT
Organism: Medauroidea extradentata; assembly: GCA_003012365.1. NCBI lineage: Eukaryota > Metazoa > Arthropoda > Insecta > Phasmatodea > Phasmatidae > Medauroidea > Medauroidea extradentata. The sequence continues at coordinate 120,968 of PNEQ01051099.1, forward strand.
CGAACTGAAGTCATTAAAAACGTAGCGTAGTTTATTTTAAAATACGTTGTCACTTTCAAATATGGTTAAGGGTATTTGAGTTTCTTTATTTTGCGATCGCAGCCGTGAAAAAATCTATGAGAAAGCCATAAAGATGTACACAGACGTTACCTACAGTGTCCAGTACACACGGGCATCTTTCTTGTACAAGAAGTTGAACACTTTCTTGTTCACCTCGACTTGTAGCGAACTTGTATCGTGTGAACGGCCACCGAGCATACTAGTGACTAGCATACAAGTTCTTGTATACTAGCTAGTGCGGGATAGGGACGGTTCTATTTTTCATTATCTTTCTTGTACTAGTCGAATATAAACAAACCATTTTTATGCACGCGCGAATGTTATTGAATAGCTTACAAATACGAAGCATTTTTAAATAAATAGTGTCTTAGCTAATCAAAATATGCTATTAAAGGAATGTTTGCTGATCGTATGTCATGCCACTTTATATCTGGATATACTTAACTACAGACAGTAATTCCATTTTTACATTTTAAAGCTTATTTTTGATGCGGGTACAATAAGTATTGCACTCATTACCTCCAATACTCGAAATTCACCCTTAAAATATGTGTTAAAAATGTTATTGGTGTACACCTGATTGTACAAGAAAGTTGGCCGTGTGAACTAAACAATCAATTTGGTAGGATACTAGCTAGAACACTAGTTAGTGTTCCCTTTCTTCTACACGTTTAATGCTCACTTTCATGTACAAGAAATATGTCTGTGTGTATTGGGCTTAACTCTCCTGCTTTGTACGCGTGTTGACCTTTTTAGTAATCCATACCTGCTTTTATATAAGCACCTGTGGCACGCCTTGCCGATGTTCCTTGGCGGTCACCCGTCCAAGTATTAACTATGCTCAAAGATGCTTTACTTTTCGGGAACATTCGTACACAGGTAAAATGTGTTTGAACGCTCTCTTTCCAAGCATAGCGGACTACTTACAAAAACGTTATTAGCAATCTAATCTAATTAAACCAAATGTAAACATATTGAAATTTAAAAAAGTTTTTATTTATGGGATTCAGTTAAGGATCTTCCTAGTTTGAAAATATTAAAAGTCTAACGGAAACATTTAAATGCATTCAATAAAATAATACATAAAGTCAGTAGTAAACGTGTTAGTTTCATAGAATCGATAGACTATACATACCGCCAGTTACCTTACGACTTCGATAAGTTTTAGACTAATGACAAACACTTATTTCTTACATATTCATGAAAATATATGGGCTGTTGGCGTTAAAGTGAGCTTTTGTAAGACCGTCTTGTATATAAATAATGCTAAAAATATATTTTGTTATGGTCCCAAACGTTTACTTCTAAGTGCTGTGTAATGTTTACACTTTGGTTATTTCTTACGTTACTCTAGTGGCTCAAAAATACATATTGGTTGAAGAGAAACAAGAACCGCCTACACCTATGTTTCACTCTATTTGGAATAAAACAGTAAAAGCATATTCTTGCACGAAATTTAATCTAGTTTTTCTTAACGTATTTTTCTCTACACTCCCTTCACGCATACACCAGTGTATGTATAGTGGTAAAACATTCGCGTCGCATCCTAGAGGAAACGGGTTCGGTCCTCGGCTCCTTCCATTATTATTTCGGTTTTCCAAAATTACTCCAGGCGAATGTTAGGAAGGTTCCTTAAGCATGTCTTGGTCGACACCTACCCCATTACCTCCGCGTACCTCAACCAAGGCCTTGCGATGTTCGAGGGCTCGTAAAAGTTACCAAAATAAATCAGAACGGACCTCAAATTTCACATTTGTGCCAGTGTACGAAAGTTGGAGAATAATTAAACTTTCCCACTTTCATGCTACGTTGACCTAAATTTCAGTGGTCAAACACACGTGATCAAACGAAAGTACCACTAACACACACGAACGGATTGTACGTTGTTTGATTCCATACAAATTGTATTTCATAACGACGTCAATACTATTGGAACTAATACTTGTCCCGAGTACCATATTTTCGGATTAAATGAAATTCTTCGCAAGATGCACTAGCAAGCAGAAGTTGTACTAAAATCAAGGATGCATAGTAATTAACGTGTGCAAGTTTCGTACAGGTGGTTCGGGACAAGTGAGCACTGAAAAAAACCTTGCTAAAGTTCTATTTTCAGCCAACTCGTATCTTTTCGCACGTAAGTGCTTACGATGGCACATGTCTAACCTCTCTGGACACGTCACTTAATGTTTGCGCGTGTAAGATAAATTTTGCTGTCAGTATGAATCGGTTGAATTTAAAATAAAAAGTTAATTATATTAAATACAATTTTGTCGATTTTTGTTGATTTCATTTCTGTGTGGTTGTATTTAAATAGGAAATACACGGAACTATATTGCGTAATTTGGCTACCAATTATACAAGCCGTAAGGCAACATTTGTTAATGTTAAATCATGTGCAGTAACGGTTAGTGATATATTTCAGAGGTTATATTATTAGTGCTCACAATGACCTATAATTAGAGATGTTCTGTTCTGTAAGGTATGTGAAGTGTAGAACTGTGTGACTGCACTGTTACAGTTTAAAATTTGATTTAATTTTTATTTTATACTAATTATTACATATTGTTACTACTCACACATTCGTCCCGATCATCACATTGTTCGAATTATCCGAAGGTCTGATTTTGACCAGGTATGAATAGAAGAGACTATGATTCATAATATTTGATTCCATTCCAGAAGTGTTCAGAAGTTGGTATTGTTTGCAGGCTGACCCCAGCGTACGCGGTGGTGATAGCGTTCTATGCGACGGTGTTTTTCTACACGGGTTCTGGTCCGCTGTGGGATTCGAAGATTGCCCTGGAGAGAGACCGCTGTTTATCCTCGTGGTGGACCAACCTCCTCTACATCAACAACTACGTCAACTCTGACACCGTGGTTAGTACCGAGTAATTAACAATAATAATGTATTTTCGTTTGGGGGTGCATCTTAATGGGGGCTGCAACCCCCGAGTTGGTGGCATTCTGATCTAGGGCCACACGTATTTGGCATTGCTGCCGCCGCGGCGCGTCGGTGTGTGGCAGTACCGCCCTCCTGCACCTGATCCCGAAGGCTTTTCAGAAGACACCTTGCTGTTTCATTTACCCTGGGAGGGTCGTCAGTCCTCTACATTCAGTCCCAGACGGCCAGGGTTACCATAACAGTGCAGCAGACATGGTAGTTGAATACCACTGACAGTAGGAGAAAAGCTCGTTCCAATCGTGGCGGCAGGTAGTAAAAACCCACTCACATAGCAATGGTAACACCTAAAGGTTACTGCGGCGAACCACATTGCTGAGGACGAGGCTATCCAACCTCCACGAAAATCTGGAGCCCACATGTTTTCCGGAACATGTCTGGCACTCCGCTCCAACCCCCCCCCCCTCCCTCCTGTACCTGATCCTTAAGACTTAACATGAGACAACTTACAGAGCCATATTTGTCAGCCATTATTTTGGACATTTTCTTTGTACTGGGTAAACGATCTTAGATTGCAGTCGGCCAGCAACGCTGTCCCTATAGGACTGTAAGCGGTTATCCTAAACTTTTGGTAGCATGAAGTAAAGTCAATATATGCTTCTCATTTTTCACTTTACGAAGTCAAGTAGCATTGCCATATTTACAGTAGTTTTAAAAAAGCCGTTTTTAACCATTTTGAGAGGCCAGAAAATTATGTTTCTAACAAGGATGCTGAATTTTTAAAATTATAGAAGCGTAGTTTGAAGTGTGTGTTGTTTTTGTAGAAAAAAATTTTAAAGTAATAAGTTAAGCGGTTTCGCGTAAAAAAGAATACGTGTGACACGCTACAACGCCGTCCATGCGCCAGGCGAGAATTTCTCTTAAGGCGATCGCCTACCACGCCGCACTGCTCTGTGTTCGTTAAAAGATTTTTCTACGAAACAATTCTACGTGTACCCGTTGGGCCAACGTACGAAAATCAAACACACTTTAGACAAGTTCGGAATCCCATTCATTAAAAACTCTGTTTCTAAACCCTCAAACACATCTAAAAACGGTATTTTTAGACTGTCGTACTTGATGTACTAACCGGATGTATATGACACTAAGATATAGACGAGCGCAGAACTTTGTTACAGACTTTCCAACAATAAAATTATATGGTCACCGCTTAATGTCCCGTAATAAAAGGCGATGTGACATTTGATGTGCGCTTCAAGGTCGTCCATAACTCCGCCACTTCTGAGCCTTGAACGCGCAAGTAGGCGGTGACCTTTAAGGGGGCGTGTTAGACATTTCTATTGTATTTTCAGGTTGTGAGCCATAACATTTATTAAAATTGTATTATCCCAATTTCCTCTTCGACAAAGCATAGGATATATTCTTGGTAAACTGCTTGACATAAATAATAATGGAATATTATTTTTTAATTTGCAATGCAGAACCACTGCAAGATAATTGTATGTTAACTTTCAAGAATTCTCTTGCAATGATTATGCATGCCATATTAAAGAATGATTGCATTATATTTAATGTCAAGAAGTTTAGCAAGAATATATTCTATGATTTGCAGAAGAAAATTTTTTGATAATACAGTCTGAATAAATGTTATTGCTAAAAACTGAAAATACAATTAAATTGCCTGACACTTCCCCTTAACATAGATCATCGCCGACTCTCTTAGTTAATATTCTTGTGCAAAGTTGTGAGTGAGATATTTTGGTCAGCGCTTAACAGCGTGGTCTTATCCGCTGTTGATGGGTGAGATGATGTGAGTATGGAGCAGCGCCGGAATGAATTGGCGGGGGAAACGGGAGATCCCCGAGAAAACCCGCCGACCAGCGGCATCGTCCGGCACGATTCCCACATGCGGAAATCCGGGGACTGACTCCGCCGGGAGTCGAACCCGGATCGCCTTGATGGGAGGCGAGAGGTCTGATCTCTCGCCCATGGACGTGCCTAGGAATAGTTTTCGGATGGGGGGTTTGAACTCTCATTTTGCATAAATGTTTCAATGTCGTCTGTGTTTGACGTCTCTAAATGTAATAATTTGTTAACATATTTTACTTACATTTTGGTTTGTTTTGCTAGTAAATTCTACCTTTTGTAATGTTGAATATAATACGTAGGTAAGGAAACTGACGTTTCGGAGGGGGTTCAAACCCCCAAAACCACCCCCTGGGTACGCCCATGCAAGTTCTCGAGCAACGCGGCCCCTTTTAACCATCTGTAACGACCTCGCTGTCGACGAGACGATAAAGCCCATTTAGTTTGTTAAAACATAATGAACTTGGTGATGAGTGAATGACGAGTGTGTGTGGGCGGCAGTGCATGTTCCAGTCGTGGTACGTGGCGGCGGACCTACAGCTCTTCCTCGTCGGACTGCCGCTGGTGTATGCGCTGTGGAGGTGGCCGACCCCAGGCCGCATGTTGCTGGTCATCGTGCTGACCCTCTCCACTGCCATCTGCTTCGTCAACACGCTCGTCTACCGTCTCGACCCTCTGCTCATGATGTTCCGACCGTAAGGCTGCTCAGCTGTCTCAGCATATTTGTAATATCGTGTTCAGAGATGATGGTTTATCGCGGGAAAACTTGACTGTTTGCTAGGTTTCAACGTACGTTCAGCTTACCATAAGATTGCTGGTTTTTTCGTGCACGTAGAACTGGTTACCCTATTTGACTGAGCCAATAATAATCTGGCTATTGTAATATTTGATGTCTGTTATTGGTCTGCAGGCAGCTATATAGTGCCAGACATATACCGATTGTTTCTTAAATAAGGGGACAAACTCCGCATACGTGTTCCTCACGAAAAACTATGACGAAAACATATTTTGCACTTTTCACGTAAACGCAATGTTAAGGGAGTAATGGGCCTCATCAAATCGAATTTTAAAACAGTATTTTCCCAAAATATCGGAAACAAATTGACATAAAAATACAATATTTTCAGCATTGCTTAATGCTATTGGGATCTGCAAACCAACAGAAAATGTTGGTTGAAACCTTCCGCCCTTATGAAAATAGCAGGGGTGGCAACCCTCTAATTGCATATAACTTTTTGACCGTCAGGATTTTCGAACATCTGAAGATGGCTTATTGAGGAATGTTACCTGTGTAACAAAAAAGGTCCTATTGTTGCAATTGTCTAGGACTCATAGTTTTCTTTCGAATCACAAATGAAGCTACAGCGATAGAGTACCCGAAACAGTGGTATCGTGAGTTAGAAACATGTAGGTAACGTTGCATGTGCACCATCAACAATTCAATGAACACAACAAAGTAAACACATGAACGCACTATTGCCTATGCTGTATGCTGTGTATCTTAGGTGCAAAACACAGGACTTAGGAGCATTCTTAAATGACGATATGCAAAAACAAGGTGGGTTTGGATGGAAACGCATCACACGAAAAGGGATAGGAAGAAACTTCACTGAAACCTTTAAATACGCAAATATTCAATTGTTGTGTTTTATTCCACAAAATGAATTTTAGAGTACAAGTTTACCAGAAAGCCATCTTGTTTTTTGTACATTACACTTTATTCGAGAAGAAAAGTTTTTTTTTGTTTGTTTAAGAAAGTTCTGATTCTGTAGACACCAACAAGTATAATTTACTAGAAAAGAGTGTTAATTGTAATATGAAAACTTCAGGCATTAATTTTTGTTTTCAATGTATGGCACAGTTTCCGATCCGCAAAGAAATACCTAACAAAGTTATGCACTTATTTGTTTTCAAATTTTGAAGCATGTGAAATGGTTCGTGGTCAACCAGGCATTTTGGACGTGTTCGCAGATTCATGATGAGACGTGTTCGTGTATGTGCAGATTCGCAGGGTGATCATTTTGAACATTTCATGTAATGTTTGCCTACATCACTTAGCAGCATTGTATCAAACATTGATGACTGTGCCGTGTGTCACAGAAATTCCAAGGAATAAACATGTAACCCTACTGATGTAATACCTTACATTAGGTGCTAGCCTTTTCGAGCTACCCCCCTTGAGGGCAAGACAAGTAAAAAGAAGTCTTGTACGGTAATTTCTATGTGCTTCTTATCGATTGCCACATACATCAATGCATATGGACTACCAGTACATTTAGCAACATAGGTTTTGCAACCCTTAATTTTCCAAAATTAGGTATTATTTAGTGTTTCACATCACACAGTCTGTACGCCTGTGTCAATTACACAAACCATATGAAAATTACGTATTATACAAAATTACGACACCTTATTCGTACATTAGAAAACAAAGAAGTGCATAATTTTGTTAGGTTATTCTTTGCGGATCGGGAACTGTGTCAAACATTACAAACAAAAATTAATGCCTGAAGTTTTATTCCTACAATTAATTCCCTTAACTAGTAAATGATACTTGTTGGTATCTACAGAATCAGAACTTTTTGAGCAAAAACACATTAATTTTCCTTTCTCGAATAAGGTGTCATGTACAAAAAAAAACAAGATGGCTTTCTGGTACACTTGCACTGTAACATTCATTTTGTGGAATATAACACAACAATTGAATATTTGCGTATTTAAAGGTTTCAGTGAAGTTTCTACCTATCCCTTTTCGTGTGATTGGTTTCATCCAAACCCACCTTGTTTTTGCATATCGACATTTAAGAATGCTCCTAAGTCCTGTGTTTTGCACCTAAGATACACAGCATACAGCATAGTCAATAGTGCGTCCATGTGTTTATTTTGTTGTGTTCCTTGAATTGTTGATGGTGCACATTCAACGTTACCTACATGTTTCTAACTCACAATACCATTGTTTCGAGTACTCTATCGCTGTAGCTTCATTTGCGATTTGAAAGAAAACTATGAGTCCTTGATTATTGCAACAAGAGGACCTTTTTTGTTACACAGGAAACATTACTCAATAAACCGTCTTCAGATGTTCGAAAATCTGGACAGTAACAAAGTTATATGCAATTAGAGGGTTGCCACCCCTGCTATTTTCATAAGGGCCGAAGGTTTCAACCAACATTTGCTGTTGGTTTGCAGATCCCAATAGCATTAAGCAGTGCTAAAAATATTGTAGTTTTATGTCAATTAGTTTCCGATATGTTGGGAAAATACTGTTTTAAAATTCGATGTTCAGAGGCCCATTACTCCCTTAATATTGCGTTTAGGTGAAAAGTGCAAAATATGTTTCCGTCATAGTTTTTCGTAAGGAATACGCAAGCGAAGTTTGTCCCCTTATTTAAGAAACATCATGTATCAACCAATCATGTATGTCGTAAGAAACTGCAGTGTTTTCAAGGGTATGTTGGCACAAAACATTTTCGCGATATACCATCATCCCTAATCATGTTTCACATACTGTACCGTTGTGATGTCTACTGCCGTTTAGAAGACAACAATTATTGCTTGGAACAACGTAAGGAAAACAGCTGTATATTCTAAAATGTTGAAAATATTCTTTAAACATAAAGATTTTGTTCAACAGTGATAGAGGATGTCCCATAAATCATAATAACATGAGGCCGGAAAAATTCGCCTATTCACTGACATGTAGGCTAGCCTCCAATAATATTTGTGTACTGAATTTAGTAGCAGCTGTTTATTAGCTGCTCGCTGACACAGTGAAATGGGCCTGTATTCAGTTACAGTTTTATTATTGGCTCAGCTACTACACGGACACGACAACCAGTCCTCCCGTAAGGGGAAGAAGCGTGGCGCTAGTAGTAGGTAGACACGTCACAGGTAGGGGAAATGTACTGCGCCTGACATGAATTCATGGCACACGACCAGTGGAGACGTAGCGCGGCGAATACCGAGCCAGCTGCCTGTGCCACAGTATTACGGCCGGTGCTGTGGTGCGCCACATTAGTTGCGCGCGGTCATTAAGGACAACACAACGATAGTTCGCATTTTTTCCACGGGACTAGTTGTCTTGGCCGTGTAGTACTTCCAGAAAGTGTCGAGTAAGTCAACGGCCATTTGTGAACGTGATACAGGCTTATATTTGCTGGAATTCTAGCTTGCTCCTAAAGGAAAACGTTAATTTTTCAAGTCTCCAATTATAACTTAATTTTTTGAATATGTTTAAAATTAGAATAGAATCATTGGCCATAAAATACCTTTTAATGAAAAAAGCGTGGGTGCTTGATATCAGTAGACTTATATAGTTTTATTTGTAGCTGTTCGTAACGGCAGCGTCTCCAAAGACAAGGAGGTGAAGATGAATTTAACGATGTATGACAATGTATTAGCATCACCACCCCATTTTTTTAGTCGAGATCAAAGTTCATGTCCAGTTTTGTTCGAGACAAATAATGGAAGTACATATTTGCCCACCACCCCTACATTTACAACAGAGAAAAGAGTTCCTCCACCTTGCAGATGAGAAAGAGACAGGTATTCACCAAGGAAATCTGTGTTTCTTCCTTAGTATGGCGGCACACTGTCACAACATAATATCTTTTACGGTCACTCAAGAACTTGTTGCGAAGAAACGGCCACGCCGCCATTTACAAACTGCCCGCGTTCGAGTCCTGGCGACGATCCCACAGTTTTTTCTCGGGGATCTCCCACTTCCTACGCTTTTGAATTCCATCAGTGATCCATCCCCATGTCGTCTAAAATTCCTTGTTTGGTGTTTAAGATCAACAGAATAACAGCTGATTATGTTTCAACTGCACCACTGTTATCTTATCTATGACGCGTGTTGAATCTACCTGAGACGAGACACTTGCAGTCTACTATAGAATATGTCATGTAAACGTCAGATTATTATATGTTTATAAGAGGTGCTGGTTTACGTTCACTAACCCTTTCATAAAATTAACGACGGGTTGAGATTACACGTATCTTCCCTTTTTTTCCCACGCCAACTATTTTTGTAATAACTTTGGCACGTGAAGTGAGTGAGTGATTTTGGTCAGCGCTGAACATCGAGGTCTTTAGCGCTGGTGAGAGGTGACATGAGGCGAGTATATCGTAGCACCGGAATGAAGGGGCGGGGGAAACGGAGGACCCCGAGAAAACCCACCGACCTGCGGCATCGTCCGGCACGATTCCCACATGCGAAAATACTGGGACCGACCTCACCGGGAATTGATCCCGGATCGCCTTGGTGGAAGGCGAACGGTCTGACCATTAGCACATGAAGAATCTGGGAAAATGCCAAAGCATAGCAGCGAATAACAGAGGTATTGTCACCCCCTAAAATAAGGGCCTGACATTTATGATATATTTAAAAGGGAGAAAAAAATTAACTTTATACATTAATTGGGTTCATCCTGCTTTGGGAAGCATTGGTTAATATCAAGGAAAGCTAATAATATATAACAGTATCTGCTGTCGTAAACTCTGAAGGAAATGTTTCGCCGGAGCAATGAATACCTAATGGCTAACTTATGTCTCCAGAATTAAGTAGGTCCTATCCTTACGTATTTTATTCCGATGCTACACATTATATGTAATAAGTGCGTTATTTAGATAAACAGTCGGTCTCAAAGTGAACAAAATTCTTAGTGTTTTGTTTAATTTGTTTGTTTATAAGGTTTTTCAGTTATGAGTGAATTATTTAGAGCAAAATCATGAACATACGCCACCGCGGCACGTTATGGTCTCAGTGAACCAATACAGAATTTGAAAACTTGTATAAGTTAGTACATTAAATGTTAAAAACATAAATTAATGGCACCCGTATTTATTATAAAAAAAGTAACGTCACGCTATAAAACCAAGTTATAACATGTTCTTCGTGTGTTACTTCGCTTGCTGCAAGAAGACATCTTTTGAAGGCGTCAATGGCGGCGTGTTGCAACAAGCAGTGGCTGTGCTCTCAAACGACCTACTTACGTTCTGTGGGTCACACGGGGCAGCCAACGTGAAAGTATTAAAAGTCCCGCCTCGAATAGCTCAAGTGTGCGTGTCCTTGAAAACATCACGCAATAAAATAAAAAGATGGTTCTTGATTCTATTTCGTAACAAAAACATACGTTTGCAAAATCTCGAAACTATTTTCTTTGTAACCATAAGATATATTTATTCACAGTTGTATTGATTGGGAGACAATAATTTATACTTTCTGGAGTTACGTAAGTTCTCTCATCCACGTAACTAGGTTTGCTCGATCACCAGGTTACGTCAAAAACCTATAAGATATTGAATGATGTTAAGGAGAATGAGACCATCCCACATTTGACAAAGTGTAACGTAAGACATGATTACTTAAACATGTTTTGTTATTGTGTTAATATGTCATCGTTTTCAAATATCCTACCTATATTAGACTGTTTTCTTAACTACTGTAATTTTTATGTATAATCATATATGAACTTGTATTTTTCTATTCTTTACGTTTGTGGTTTGGATGCCTTCTGCATAACACCATTCAATTTAAAGTCTCGTGAGTTATTGGATGCTTAAAAACTCAATGGGTTACTGTTGGAACGCTTCTAGAAGAAAAGCTTGGCCTAGCCTAGACCAACCTCGTGGCTTAGTCAACCACTCAATATACTATTAAAATATTAGACCTTATTTAACTACTGTTTTAAGTACATTAAAATCATCCGAAAGTTCATCGTTAGAATTCTTTCTGCCAGCTTATTCTCAAAATCAGTGTAGCGTCCTGCACCTTGTACGCTGTAAAAATCTTCCCAAAAGGTTTAGGAAGTAATTATTCTAAACGCAGTATGGGGCAGTTACCATACTTCGTCTTGTAAATATGCAGACTTTTACACTTGTTACAATACAAGTCTGGTAACTACAGTGTACATTTGACTGTTTTCTGACAAATGTTTAGTAGTACTACCATGAATGTCTGGGAAACACTTCTACCATACCTACTTTCACAGCCTTTCTATACGCACGTGTGGCAAATTTACATACTATTTTTAGAGTGTTTGATTGGCCGATGGTTGTGTGCCAGGGTGTAGGTGTTCACATATAATTCACAGTCGTTCAACTGTAGTGCACCAGAATTAACATTGGCACAGTCAAATAGATACTCACTAGTAACGAAATAATAGCGTCAGAAATAAATACAATACATTGAAGCCTAGCAAACAGTCAACTATTCACGCGATAAATCATTATCATTATTCATAATTTATCCGGACAAGACAATTCGGCTCCTTTAAATACAGAGTGGATTTTATTCTAAGCGAAATTTGATGTAAAGAGATTTTAATATTGACGTGATTTGATTATGGAACTATGGTGAAATTCTTGGTATGGAATCGGTAGTACCTGGAGAAAAACTGTCTGACAACGCCAGCATCCGCCTTGTATCTCAAATCCGAAAATGGGACGCAAAACTACTGTGAATCGAACTTGGCTCGCCGGGAAGGAAAGAGAGTGGTGTGGCCATTACACCACCGTGAGTCAAGTAATTTAATTAATTTTTCTCTAGAAGGCAAACCATTCTGAACAATTTATTATGATTTGCAACGGGGAAAAATACTAGTTTCACAGAAAATTATTTGTAGAAGTTCTTTTTCACTATTAGTTTTTGTTGTTACAACGTTTTTATTTACTCACTATCTTGGCTGTCTGTTTGTACGTTCGGTACAAATTTTATTTGTTTAAAATAGATTGCCAAATTTCATACACACGGACTAATAAGTACAACATAATTTCTCCTATGAAAATACTTGTAACATATAAAACGTAAAACGAGGGGTTCATGAAACAGATAATTAATGCACGAGTAGTTCTTGTAAGTCGTCAATATTTTTTTTGCACTCTAAATGATATGAACTGTTGTGAGTATTCTCGGAGACAGCTGCGCTGGTCGGAGGGTTTTCTCGACGGTTTACCGTTTCCTCCGTCCCTTCATTCAGCCGCTGCTCCATACTCATATGTCATACCTCAACAGCGCTAAAGACGTAGATGTTAGGTGCTGACCAAAATATCTTAATTTTTCTTATACGACAGCGATTCTTACTAACTATTGCACATGCATCACGATTTTTGTTTTAAATCTTACATGTATTTTCATAGGATAAACTATTTTATAGAGTTTAGTCCGTTTTAAAAACTTAGGATTTTAGTTTTTTTATATTCAAATAGTTTTAAATTGTGTACAACAATTTTGAAATTGCATCCAGTGGATGACCATCATGAATGTCCTCATACAGTAGTAAGTTACCGTAAGCTAAGCGGGAGGTGACTTTGGGACATTCGAGAAAAAAAAACGTCACATATTTGGTAGCACTGAATAAATAAATTTACTTCCAATAAATTCAAAATAATAAATCTCAACTTGAAATGGAATAAATATTTACCTGCAATTGTTACACATGGAAGATAAAAATAGTGTAAAAGTGTCCCGAAGTCACCCCCTTGCGTGTCCAAAGTATCTTCCGCTTACGGTGCACTTTAGTGTCACGTGTTCTCCTACCAGTAATAAAATTCTTCTCTCGTTGCAGAGAAGTGGAAGATATTACTGTGAACACTTACTTCGAAAACGTCTATATGAAGACACACTTCAAGGGAGCTCCATACTTTATTGGTGTACTTCTTGGCTACGTTGTCTACCATTTCCAAATGAAAGGAATAAAACTGAAAAGGGTAAGATTTTAAAATTACTTTAGCAAAATTTAAGATCTGCTTTTTATTTTATTATTGTTTTATTTTTTTTATAAAAGATAAGGTAAAGGAAATATTACAAAATGTATCACTTCTTTTAATATATTATATCAGCATACATTCAACTTTGCTGAAGAGCGACACTTCTTTGCAACTAAATATTTATGAAATTTTGGAGGTCATTAGAGATGGTGAGACACAATTTGGTAAAATGACAGGAACTGGAAGAGGAGTCGGCCATGGCCTTGTTTAAGGATCCATCCCGGCATTCACCTGGATCGATTTCGGGAAACAATGGAAAACAGAAATCAGGATATCCGGAAAAAAAAGATCGAACCCGGATCCATCCGAATGCGAGTCTAACGTGTTACCGTTGTACCACCTCGCTTGTTGCGAAGTTATGAAATGCATAATTTATAGATTAACCTATAAGAACATGTATTTCGATTGTATGTGCCGCTTTATCATTACTTAATTTTGGAATTGCCACAATCTGCTATAAATTTATCGTAAAAATTTTAGTGTTAACGCAATTTACAATATGTTTGCAGCGTAGTAACGAATCCGTTTAGAAGGTCGATTTCAATATTTATTGATTTTATGTTTACTTAGTTGTAAATGATTACTTAATTTGGAAATTCAGAGCCACTAATGACATCAAACATTACTTAACATAATTTTTCAAGCTTAAGAGGGCGTGGAACATAATTCAACGCTTAAAGCACTAATCTATAACTGTAGGTTTCTTGAAGCCAATTTGCGAAAATTAAACAATAGCAATCCTAGACAATAGTTATAGCCAACGTTTTAAACAAAATTGTTTCCAGTGTAATGAACTTCTGAGGCACAATCTCTGATGCCGGAACCTCGTGCATTAACTGCAGCGCAAGAGATCACGCGTGACGAATTAGAAATTCTGGATAAATATTTACTCATAAAGTTGGCAAATACCATTATCTAGGATTATCATTGAGTACTTTATACATATTGACTTCGAAAAAAGCGTAGAAATCAATTGATGTTGTTAGCGTTTCTTTATCAATCACGCACTCTTAAATGAGCTGAGAGTTATCTACATTTACTGACGCGAAACTAAAATCAGTATAAAATTAGTTTATATTTAATTACGATTACACTGATACAGATAAAAACAGTAAATATATGTAACCAATACTTAGTATTATCTTGAAGTATCTGTTAACACATTTTATATTTCCTACTTATCTTTCTTTTTAACTAATTAACGTAGCATTTACGCTATTAGCTGATACCACACATTATATTTTACTGTTGTTTAAGGTATATTAGGGGAACTCAACATGTGTCGGAACTCGTAAGAAGACGATATCAAATATCGTAGAAGAATAGTTTAACGATATTTGGTATAGCAACAAATTTATTATGCTGACAAAGGGAGTTCAATGTGCCATTAGTATAGAATCCGTCCGTCCGTAGAAAGCTTGCCAAGCTCTAACTTTTTACGGACGGACGGGTGAAATTACAGCCTTCTAAAAATGGCAACGATCGTTTCAACTGTTTACTTCAATAAGAAGGCTGTGATTTATTTTTTTATTTGTAATATGACGATGTATCTTAATTAAAATAACGATAGTGATAGTTTTGGCACCAACCGATTTTTTTTTATTTACAAAATACTTGCCCACATTACACCATAGTTAGAGATGATTAGAGGTACGTAAATTTCGCAGATACATTCCAGGTCAGGTTGAACGCCAATTATGTATACTTCATTGTCATGTCTGTGACTTGTTGGCGGCTGTTACGAAACGCGTTTGACTACAGCAAGCCAGTAGTAAATAAGGAAATAATGCCAAGAGCTATCGCTTGCTACCTGCTTGTACTGTTATAAGCCAATAGATAATGGATTGTGGCCAGTGCGTGCATAGGACTGACAAGTCTAGGCTGCTGCCAGATGAATCCGCGAAATTGACGTACCTCTAGAGATGATGGTATATCGCGAAAATGTTTTGTGTCAACATAGCCTTGAAAACACTGACACAACGTAGCTGTCTGCAGACCAATAACATGCATTAAATATTAAACTAGCGGCATTCTTATTGGCTCAGTCAAATAGGGCAGTAGCTCCACGTACAAGGAAAAGCCAGTAATCTTTTGATAAGTTGAACGTATGTTGAAGCCTAGCAAATAGTCATGTTTTTCCGCGATAAACCATCATCTCTAACCATAGTTAATTTCACTAGTAAATATTTATGCTCGTAAGATTTCTTTGTGGCAACGAACAGTCCTTAAAATTATAAGCAGCTATAGATCGATTAAAAATCTGTAAAATTAAATAATATATTTAAGGGAATTTTTATATCCCACAGAAGTTTTCTGTTTGTCCATTGGTAGCATTGCAAATTAAAGGAATAATGATGGACGGATGACACATTTTTATAAATCGCTAGCATTTCTGACGGATGGAACAGGCCATAAAACTGGCGGACGTATGACCGGAGGACGTGACAGATCGTTGTAAATTCCCCTTTTCGTTTATTTTTAAACAATTAGCATAGCATTTATATAATGGAAAATTTATTTAAAAACATGATCTTAAAGAAACATCCCTCTTATAAACCCTACTACACACCCACCCTTGCACATCTTCGATAGGCGGCCACCCCATCACAGGGTTCTCCTACTCAGTTATACATTAAGCCCGGTACACACTAGCCATAATTCAGTATAGAATTCCGTATCAAATTCATAACAAGTAACACTGCGACAGTGTGTACCGCAACTACGCTGATTCTACACAGAATTCCGTACTGAATTCCACAGATAGAGCCCGTCCTATTTTTCATCGCAGTGTATGTTCACGCGCATGCTCAATGTACAGTTTCAGCCACCGCACCTGCGAAGTACACAAGTAGGGTTGCCAATAGCATTTGAATAGAAATAAAATTTTGGTTTCCTACTGAACAAAAGATCATCGAAGTTTACAAAACCTAAATAATACGATATAGTTTCACTTGTTTGGCAATTACACATACGTCTTGTATTGTGAAATTTTTATTCGGGAATTTTACAACTACACATTATGGAATACTGCAACCAATATCACGAATATATTTTTGTTCTTTATTTACTGAAACATGTTAGTAAACAAAGGTAGTGTGTACACAACACAGAAGTTTTGCTACATAATTCTCGTATGAAATCGCAATCGAAATTTATAAACAGAATTAAGTAAGTAATTAAGAAGAGAATTAAGGATAGTGTGTACTGGGCTTTATGTTGCAGGCGACGCTGTGTGCGGGCTGGGCGGTGAGCGCAATACTGGTAGCTGCGAGTGTCTTCACGGCTCACGTCTTCTACAGGCGAGAGTATCGATACCGCGTCCTCGACGCTGCCTTCTTCGCCGGCCTGGACAAGCTGGGCTGGTGCGCCGCCATATCCTGGCTCGTTTTCGCCTGCGCCACCAAGCATGGCGGTAAGTCTGCCTCTCGTCTCTGGTCAGCCACCTTATTTCCTTACCTGCACTAGAGTCTGGCGGGAGAAGAGCAAGTACGTCTCAACCGATCTGCGCAGGCGCGAGTAATTACAGTTTAACCTAACAAAAGAGGCCTTCGAATCAGAACGTAGCATTATTTCATGTTTGAAACTATTCTGAACTAATCTAAACTAATTTAAATTAACCGAAACTAATTGTCCCTCTAGCTCACGCGAATACGCGGGGTACCTTTCGAGACGTACTCCAATTTCTCCCGCTAGACTATTTTCCTTCATGGAGCCGCGATGGCCGCATGGTCAGACAATTCGACTCCCACCAAGGCGAACCGGGTTGGATTCCGGTCGTGGTTGGTCCCCGGATTTTCGCATGTGGGAATTCTTGCCGGCGATGCCGTCGGTCGGCTGGTTTTCTCTGTTTCTCCCGCGTTTTCATTCCGGCGCTACTTTTTACTCACATCATGTCACCAACTCGATGTTAAGCGTTGACCAAAATATCTCACTTTACTATAATTTTCTTTCAAACTGTTTTGACAGTCTTGTGGGTCGATATGAGACCTTTTGAAGTGACTTGAGACCACGTAGGGCGATTTAGAAACATATAAGGCGACTAGGTATCGTGTGTTGTTTTCAGACATTGGGGGCTACTTTGGATCATGAGGATGATTTAGGACCAGGTGGAACAACTTGAGACCATGCTAGGCTACTTATAATAATTTGGGGTGACTTAGGACAATGTGGGGTGACCGATGACCATGCGAGGCTACCAAGGACCTCGTGAGGCGACTCTAAGACATGTGGGTGACATTTGGGACCACGTGAAATGAGCTAGGACGTGGGGGTAATTGAGACCATGCGGGGCCACTCGAGCCCGTGTGGGGCGACTCTAAACAATGTAAGAGTGTTTGGGATCGTGTGGGATGAATTGGGATACGTAGGACTAATTGGGACATGTGGGACGAGTTGAGGCTTGCAGGACTTACTAGGACTAGTAATACGACTTTAAATATTATTACAATTTCTTTTAAAATAAATGTTGCCCCTGAGTAAATATTAATTGTTTGCGGCTGTTTGGAGTTTGGCATGTCTAAAATGTTTTATTCAAAGTTATCAGATGTGGAAACAAAAATGTGTCAAGTTTACAAGCCATCACAGTTTACGGGGCAGGAAATAAGGGAAGTGATGTCATAAATACATTCACTTTAGTATGTTATATTTTACTTATTTTGGAATACTGGTACGTCATTCTTGTACTCTGACCAGAAAACAAGAATATTTTACTTCAAGTAGAAACTGTAACTAACTAAATAAATTGCAGCTTCAAGCTAATTCGACCAGCATGATTACCAAAGATGAATGCGACCACTACTTTTCATGTTAGCTTTGAAACAAAAAAAAAGTGTAAATACGTAATTTTTTTCTTTGTTTGTATAGTTGTTATCTAGGTAGCTCTGATTATTCACTTACTTACCGATCGCTTTACACTCAGTCCTTGATAGGTACCGAACTTAAACAAGCTCGCAGTTCTAATCGTAGTCTTTGAGTCGCAGTCGGTGACCATATTTCATCCTGGTCTTTGTCCCTAGGGACGTTCTCCCGTAAGTTTTAGGTTATTCTAATTTTACATAAGCTCGCCCTTATATACATCTAAAGATTGAGAAATAAATATGTAGATGCTTGCTAGTCGGGAACCCACGACATCACATTTGTATCTTCAGGACGTCAATCGACTACTATGGCAAGTAGTACGGCACGTATTTTATCATTGTTGTACTCAAGTGATGTGTTTTTCGTAGTCGCTAGTTTAATATCTACCGTCTGCCTCTCAGCTCCACTGTGCGACCTGAAATATTTCAACATTTTTGTAGGACTTAACGGTAGTTATAGCCTGCACAGGATTTAAGATATATCCACTACCCACAGGATTCTGAATATATTATTTTAAATTATATATAGATCTGTACTTGACAGAGAATATTAAACTCAGGATTATCATGCGTGTTGGGCTCGAATATGTACAGTCATATGGGGCAACTTTGTACCATTTTGGGGTAACATTGCACCAGGAATTTTATTTTATATAACAGCATTGTGGTATTCAATCACTGTGCAAACTTCAAGATTAACCAATTCATTATCTAGAACACAGCTGAATGTTTAAATTCTTAGATACTTCATTTGAATTAAAAATACGCTGGCGGTAAATGTTGCCCCGACCGGTACAAAGTTACCCCAAATGATTATCACTCATGTAGGTCTTAAATCAATTTTTAATTTGGTGGGCCATTATTGGTCTGTACTAATTGTACTGTTGCAGCAATGTATGGCATAGAATATACCTAACGTAGTTTAGTACTCAACTTTCATGTGTAACCAATGGAAGAATATCATTTTTGTCACCATTTTGGCAGGACTTGCAGATCATTTTGTACCATTAACACCAAAAAATGAACTCGACAACTCCACTACTCGGTCATCACCCAGTAAACTCTCGTCAGTCTGACAACATCGTCACGCAGACTATTTCATACAACATATTTTATGTATGTTGTACCTACTCAGGCGATTAGAATTTAATGGGCATTTTGTAAGGATTTTAAAAATAATTAAATGTTTTGTTTGTATTTAAATACTTTAACACATGTAAGACTGTTACGATTCAACGTTTCAAATTACTTTCTCGTATGTAGATCTTTGAAGTGGTTTTTTATTCTGTAAGATTTTGAAGTTTATGCGAGTGAGTTAATTTTTAAAAGTCTTCTTGTGTGTAAGAGTTTTTAAACATTTTTACTAGTTTAGGATTTATAAATATTTGCTCGTTTGAAATAGGTACTTTAAAGCATTGTTTCTTACATTAGATTTTTGAACTGTTGTTTTTGTTATTAAAATGTAAAGCATTTTAACCAGTTTCAGAGCTTTAATTTAGATTTTACATGTATGTCAATGCTTTGAGCCATATTATTTTTGTTCTTCCCAGACCACATTTGCAACTTAATTTTTGCCATTCAGGATGTTATTTTCAAGTTGTTTTTTTTTTTTTGTAGGAGGAGGCAAAGTATATTTTCAGTTCAAAACTTTCAGCTCAAACGTACAATACTTAAAAGGTTTCAATATTATGTTTCACTTTTAATTGTTCTCACTTACGTAAGAGATTTTTCAAAATATTTTTCACTCGTGTCTGAGAGGGATCCTGCCGGTAATCGGGCCCTGGTCGTCTAGGTGGGAAACGAGTTGTCAACTAGTATGTTCCCGACATTCAACTGTTTGGTTTGTTGCAGGAATATTGGAAGGACTGCTTTCCTCGAGATGGTTGGTTCCACTCAGCCGGGTCACTTACAGCGCCTACCTCGTCAACGGAATCGTCATATTGCACAGCGTGGGTTCTGCTAGGGTGCCCACACACTTCGAAGAAACAAACCTGGTGAATAGCAACCAAGGCAATTAGACTATTATCGTACACGACTGGTAACCATGGTATTATATTTATAAGATCACGACTGCAGTAAATACATAAGAGTCTGGCGGGAGAAATAAAACTGCGTATAAACTATATTGTGCATGCGAAGTAGTAGCAGCGCCGCGTATCCACTTTTATCGTAGTTTCCTTACAATTCTCCCGCAAGAGTCTTTTGTAGATACCAGTCTACCTCATGGAGGTAAGAATAGTTTCTGTCAACGGTATTGAGTTGAATCTTATTGACTGACAACACCACCAGCACAGTTGCGCTGTTTCAGCATTGCTGTGAATACAAACGTTAAAACAATATTTCTAGAGCCCATAGCGGCCAGGGGACAACATTGCTACCCGTTCCAATTAGCGCATTGTTTACAAAGCACCGTAATACGATATTGGTAGAGCCCACGATTTTTGGTGAAAATAATTCTGCAACCATTTGTTTCAATGCTTTATGCGCACATATACAACCGTACTTCACGGCCAGTGATTGGCTGTTTTTAACTCTCAGTGTCTAGGGTTCTACCTACAAATCACAGACGTGTGGTGTCGCAGTAACCTTGTTCCTGTTGGCACAGTCAAATGAGCCACGCTGTGCAATAATACATTCTGCCAATAACCATGAAGTAGACCTGCAAATGTGCACATAAGGCATTGAAACAAACTGTTGCAGAATTCTTTTCACCAAAAATCGTGGGCTTTACATATTGGCGCCGGCAACAATTCTTCCAGGAACTAGCGAAGTGAGTAACAGAGTAGTATTGTTAACTCCATTGCCCAGGCTGTGATCGTGAAGACTAGTATAAAATAATACTCAAAACAATTAAATACAGAGTTTACTTCTTAACTACGTTTGGCTAAGCTGATTTTTATCAAAAAAATTATTGTGAAACCAGTCTTAAATGAATCATTTCTGATTATGTGTTTGCGCATTTGTTTTCAGTTCAGCATCGCTGTATCGCAATTGGTTCTCACCTATTTAGCTGCTACGCTGCTAACACTGACGTTTGAGTCGCCACTGAATGCCATCCAGAAAATTTTTTTTTCAGGTAACATCAATATTTTTACTATATATTATTAGTCAGTCTGTTGAGAAATGTCTTCTTTGTATGTATTTAAAGTAATTTTTAGTTCCCCCTTTTCTCTGCTAGCTGTCAATACGGTCCTTGACATATTACATTGGTTGCTGTTTTAAATCATATTTGAGACTGTATATTGTGATAAACGAACTAAATGACTAAGTAAGGCGTTTTAAGAATGTGTATGTTTTACGCAAGTTTGTTCTGTAAGTTATAATAGTAATAAAACTTCGCTGTGATTATAATTCCATACGTATCTGACTGAAGAGCAGCATAGAAAAATGTTATTAATTTCAACACAAACGAATCTAAAATTTTAATAGTCCTATTTCCACAACACCATTTTTTTAAAATAACAAAGTTCTTAAGCAAGACGTCAACAGCCAACAGCATGGTAAAATAGGGAAATGCGTGGAAATCCGCTTAGCGCAATAAGCTACATTATGCTACATAAAACTCAATTCCGATAATTAACAGTTTAAGGCCCCTCTTGTAATCCGAGAATCGATTCGGTTAGAGAACAGAAATTTTTCTGTAGGATGTTCATTAATTATCTATTAAAATTACATCCTCATTAAAGCTCAGCATCAGTCGCCAAATTAAATTAAAATATTATTTACAGTTTTTGAAATTATGAGAAGAAAAATGTAAAAAAAAAAAAAAATGCGATTACATAGCAAATTCTATTTACTTTGAGCTACAATACAGGTCTCAAGATCGAACTGTTAACGTATACTTATGCCTCAATTAGTCGAGCATTTCTAATATAAAATAATCGGTACTTTGATGTAAGTATATATATATATATATATATATATATATATATATATATATATATATATAATATACATACTTCAACCGTGATACCTGTACATACCTGTACATATATGTATATATAACATGTAAATAATATATATATAACATATACAGGATGAGTCAGGACGGAGTGTGTTAATTTCGTGTGGTAATAGTTCACAAAAAAACCATGTCGAAAATGTGTTTTACAGTTTGTCCCCAAAGTGAAAATTGTGGGCGTAATTATACCCTTAAAATAGACATTCAAATGACACTTTAATTACAATTTTAAAAACTACTTAATATTAAATAACGAACTTTTGTACGGTGACTTTTAAATGACACAACTTTATTCTCAGTAATTTAGTTCGCTAATGTCATTGGTCCATCATTGTTCAAATGGGGCACGACACTTTTCTTCTGCTTCTAACTTCGGAACACTTCACTGTGGTTCATGTTCTACTAAAGAATATTAAACAGGCGCGGAAGCATAATGAAAAAAGTCATGTGTCGAAAATTGGTAGAGTTAGCCGTTTTCGAGATAATAGTATGTAAAATTAGTGTATTTTTGTATTGCCTCAAACATATGCAGGCATTGCAACGTCCTTGCATAGTGTGTAACCGAATTAATAGGCGTGAGTGTGTGTGAGAGTGTGTTAATACTTCAACCGTGATACCTGTATTGTAGCACAAACCATATAAAATTTTCTGTACATCTGTAGATTTTAAACATTTATCTCAGAATTCCAACAAAATGAAACTTAAATTAATCCAATATGGCGAGTGGAGCCGAGCCTTAAGAGGCCTGTGTACTTAGCCGTTGGACGGTGTTGTGGCGTGTCACGCGAATACTTTTTTACGCGAAACCACCGAACTTATTCTTATTGTTGTTATCTATGAAATGAACACCCGCTTGAAACTTCGTATGCCACTTTTTGGAAATTCAGTATTCTTGTTAGTAACGTGATTTTTTGGGTCTCTGAAAATGGCTAAAACGCCTTTTTTTAGACTGCTGTAACTCTGAAAATATGACCTGAATCCATAAATTGCATAATGAGGTGCGTGCATTGGTCTTTAATTCATACTACGCAAAAATAAAATCATATGGTCACCGCTTAAAGTCCCATAGGAAAACGAGTTCTACCAAAACATTGCACGCCAGTTTAGGGCGCTGCGAATAGAGACCATGTGCCTATCGTCGAGAGCGGTATTCTGGCCCTTATCGCTCAGCTGTTAACGCGCGTCAAACACGGAGGAAATTTCATACCAGTACACATTATTCTTAAAGGAGGAATGGAAATTGCATGCAAGATCGGTATGATTTGAACATATCAGCATACAGTAGCTGATATGTCAGGAATGTTGATTTGTCTGCAATAAAGTTACACCTTGCGATTGAAGTATTAGCCTAAATAAACTGACGTAAACTTTATTTTAGTCTGTAAATAATATGGTCCTTAGCAAAAACCTATTGAAATAAAAATGGAATAGTGCTTTATTTCTTAGAATGTGATTATAAGTACCGACCATTGGCCAATGAAAGTAACATATTACTGCATTATTTAGATAACGTATTATATATTTATGTACTGATAATTTTTGGGTATATATACAACCTAGTCTGTGCTTTCAACTGTTACGCATATTTTAATTTGTACTTGTGGCATTTACTATCTTGCCAATAACCGAGAATGCTAATGTCATCTTCCCCTATTCCACGTGTAATCGACAGAATTTAAGTAGCCTCCAATGCAAATCAAGGTCACAGTGACGTCAGTCCAACGAAAAAACAACCCCGACAGCCCGATGAAAGTAGAATCTATTTCTAATCCGCGTCGTGTCGGAAAGTGTCCGACACATACCACAAAAAATATTTTAAATTGAACAAATTCAAATGCCGCTCGGATTTTCGTACTGTGGTCAATTTTAGTCAAACCGAGAACAAATAAATTTTTATTCGCGTGTAAACTTTGCTGGCTGGAAATATAGAGTGAGACATACCGATAGCTCTACGATATTCGAACGAAAACAAAAACTGAAGAATGATAAGCAGTGGATTAAAATTAGAAATTGAGTTGTATTTGCTTCCATCATTTAACAAGGATTGTAAAGTTACCTAACTTCGGCGCTATAATCCTTGTAATAGTGTAAGTGATATATTTGGCACGCTGTGTTGGTCAGCAGTGTTGCGTCAGGGCTGTAGTGTCGTGGTCGTCAGCAGGCTGTTGTGGCGTGGTACATAATTCAACGCTAAAATAATTAATCAATAACCGCAGGTTTCTTGAAGCCAATATGCGAAAATTGAACAATAGGAATCCTAGACAATAGTTTTAGCTAACGTTTTAAACAAAATTGTTTCCAGTGTTACGAACTTCTGTGGCACCATCTCTGACGCCGGAACCTCGTGCATTTAACTGCGGCGCAAGAGATCACAACTAATCAGTTATAAATTCTGGATAAATATTTACTCATAAAGTCGAAAATTACTATTATCTAGGATTGTCATTGAGCATTACATCCATATTGGCTTCGAAAAAAAGCGTAGAAAGTTGTTGATGTTTTCGGCGTTTATTTATCTATCAAGCACTATTAAGCATGAGTAAGGCAAAACTACTGCTTGAGGCGTTCAAACCGTACCTTGAGTAAAAAACGACTTTTCAAGCTTCGAATTAGTCACTCGAGCATGTATGGTTTGCAGTCTTTTAGACATAACCTGGTAATTGAGCAAAGCGAAGTGACTGAGCATATCAACGTAACCTCTGCAGGCGACCAAATACAATCGCCACATGTAGATTAAATAAGAAAAATACTGAAATTAATACAGCTGATGTAAAAAATAAGAGTGTAATGAAGATATACATAAGTTAAAAAGTAAAATTATTACACTGTTTCAGGAACACGAGAATCTTCTAAAGAAGAAAGGAAGATAGATACCTGATCCAGTTTGCTCAAGTTTCATAGGAAGTGAAAACATTCGTTGTTGCAGAAAGAAGTGACTTCTCGGTGCAGGAAAATGAGTGCAATTACACTGCTTAAGTGAAGGTTTCGAAATGAATGCAACGGTATTGGGATAGAAATGAGGGCAATTTTTTTGCTGTTCATTTGTAAATATTTTTTTTTTTAAATACTCTGTAAATTGTACGGCTGGAACTGACGTTTCACGGAACTCCATTGTCTTACAGAGTGTACAAAAAGTAAAAATAAATCACATTTTGTATATTTGTAATATAAACTTAAAGTTCAATAAAATATAGTAAAAGTCTTATTTGTTAACAAAAAAATTATCAAATTTAGTTATTTTTATAACAATGTATACCTATTCATGTAATTATGATAGTAATATTCCAGGTTAACTGCCTCAAACAGAGGCTGATATCCCTAGCCATCTCCAAACGTTTGCAACATTGGTCTAACTACGTTGTAGAATGATTTCAAATATGATCGAATATGTGGTTTACTTGGATAGCAAACATTCGGTAAATACACCCGCGGCTATGCTGCGCCTACTAATATAAAGTTACCAATATATTTTAGGCTCACATAATAAAACTGTTACCACAAACATTCGATGTTTCATGTCGTTGAACTCCTAACACTAATTATTTATTTGTGCAAAATACTGTTCAAATTTTACACATCAGATAACATGTCATTACACAAAATAAAAAAAATTAGGCTCAGGTCCAATAGATTTTGCATAATCGCTCACCAAGTTCACGAAATGGCCGTTGCAGTATAGCCAAATTTAATATATATATATATATATATATATATATATATATATATATATATATATATATATATATATATATATATATATAAAATTTAAATTACAAGATCTGAAATTCGGTGTATCAATGAGTTTTATGACGTGTTTGTAAAGGCAATATCGAAAATTTCAACAACAACCCCAACTCAATACAAAAGTTTACACAATTTCATTAATTAAAAAGAATACAAATTAAAAATGTATCCCTTTATAATCCGAAAGGTGCCTGGAAGTAGCTCATAAAATTTAGTATCTTATCAATATAAATTATATTGTTGCTGCATTTTTACTTTTTTATGCAAAAACTATGGCCTATTTTTTTTATTTGGGAAATGGCATGTTGTCTTATGTGTAAAATTTGAAGTGTGTTTGGCACAAATAAATAATAATGAATTTTTACGGGACCAACTTCCTTAAAGAACAAATTAAACTATTCTAGCAAACACATAGCTCTTTGCCTGCAGTAAACCATTTTTGTCTTGATATCCATATAATGTGCCCCTTATACTACTATCTGTATATTATTTCTCTGTACCTTCGTAGTAATTTTACAGTCAATGTGTGTGTGTGTGTGTGTGTGTGTGTATATATATATATATATATATATATATATATATATATATATATATAATTTTTTTATATATTAAAAAAAACCATTTTGGTCGTATTTCACAGATTTTTCAGCTAGTAAAAATTTTGTTGGCCAAAATACATTATTGTTTCGCCATTTACAAACGTAGAAATCGTTAACTGTAATAAACCTTTTCTCTGCGTTTATCGTTTTGTTCGAATCTGAGTTTAGTGGCAGAATAGTCCAAGTCATTCCCTTGTTGTAGGCGGAGGGGGGGGGGTTAGATTCTATCAAATCTGTATACTGTGACGACCGACGTGTCTAAAGTACAGTTCCGCGAAATAAACACGACCTTTTCACCGTACAATAGGGCAAGCTCTCTCTCTCTCTCTCATTATACCTCACAAGTACAAACTCATACACAGGCAATGAGAGACTACCCAACAGAAAGAAACATAACACGGGAAGAAAGACGAAGGTTGCATGACGATGAACAACGTAGGAAGGCAATATTGTAACGTGCGGCCGTGCAGGCATTCGGAGCAACTGTGTCGAACTTCATTCAGCAGTGAGTAATATACAGGATAAGTCGGGAGGAAAGGTACATGCTTTGAGGGGTGATTGTACTGGTGATTCTGAACAACATGTTTCTAATAAACATATAGCCTTTTCTGAACCGTTTCAGAGAAACCGAATGAAAACAACAAGGAACGGGATAAGTGCAGGTGACGGTAAGTCACGATACTATTATCTTATGTTGTGTGTAATTTTGTACATTTCCACACGGTGGCGCTCTAAGCATGGTGCAGTTGTTTACCTCAGTCTCAGTCCTACAGTGCTTGCCCTAGTATTGGAAACTACAGTGTTGTTACGTGTACAGTGAATACAGTTCAGTGTACTCAAAAATGCCACAGGTCTTCACACATGCAGAGTATTCTGACATTATGTTTGTCTAAGGTTTCTCCGATGGGAATTCTAGAGCCGCTGTTCGTGAGTACGAACGACGACTTCCTAATCGCAGAGTTCCGGATAGCAGGGTGTTTGCAGGATTGCGTGACCGTGGTACGCTTCCCAGCGTAAATGTTGTATCCGAACGTCCCGTACAACAAGCTCTTAATGAAGTTGAGAACATTCTTAAAGTACTAGAACGCAGCCCAACAACTAGCTCGAGACGAATTGCTGCTCAACTTGGCCATCGAGGTCACCTGATCTTACCCCATTGTATTACTGCGTGTGGGGTTGGCTTAAAAGCGAAGTCTACACGTGCATGGTGGACACATGAGAGGAACTTCCCGCTCGTATTTACCATGTTTGTGTTCAAGTAAAGCAATGTGCTAATGAACTCAGATCAGCAACACAGCAGCTGTCTATCAGAGCAGCAAAATGCATTGAAGTTGGTGGTGGAGTGTTTGAACATGTTTTTTGACGAAATGTACACAATTAAACAAAACATACGATAACAGTATCGTGATTTACCGTCTCCTGCACATTTCCCGTTCCTTTCTGTTTTCATTCGGTTTCTCTGGAATGGTTAAGAATTGGGCATATGTTTATTAGAAACAGTTTGTTCCGAATCATCAGTACTATCACCCCTCAAAGCATGTACCTTTCCACCCGACTCACCCTGTATGTAACAGGTAAGGCGACAGCAGTTTCTTCCATTTACGCAGTGTGCTTGACGAGTAAACGCCATTACGTATAACGACAGTACGTAATGAAACAAATATCAATTACTGCAGTTGTTCATTAGTTCATTAGTGGTTGTATTTAACAACTAAAGAAGTGAATTTTCTAAAAACAAATGCTTGCGTTTTTTTTTTTTTTTACTCTGATGGAAAAGAGAGTGGCTTTAGAATCTCTGGCGTCATCTTCCTGAGTCATGTCATTCTTACATATTTTCCGACGAAAGATTATGTCCTCTGTATTAAATTTTACTTCATATTGCTCGTTAACGAGATTTTTAAACACATGAAATATAAACTTTTAGTAGTACAAAAAAGGTGTAGGAGAAAGGAGAAGCAGCTTCAAAACGTAAAATTAAATCCTGTCGCGGCCTACCCGGGACTGAAACTTGAAACTTCACACGTTACTTGCAAGTAAATGTGTTTTCTGTCTCGAAAGCGAGGTCAATAGAGAATGTGCCCCAACGTGGTAAAATGTCATGAGCTGGGACAGGAGACGGCCATGGCCTTTGATAAGTAGAGATTTCAGGAAACTATGGAAAACCGAAATCAGGATGGCCGCAGCAGATGTTATTTAAATATTACATATGTTTTGGCGGAAATTGTCCCCTTTTTGATGCTCTAAGATACCGAAACGGTCTTATGTATTGTGATAACTCAGGCCGATTATATTTAAAGCTGTGAACTGTCTAATAGGTCCATAACATTGTTATTGTTCCTGGGAACACGTTTATGTGATAACATGTTTAAATTGTATTGCAAAACTTAAAAACAAAAATTTTAAATAATGATTTACATCACTTCACGTTTGCTGTCATAATATCTAATACAAATTATATTAAATTTTACATTACAACTTCCCTTTGCCTGTCTATTCATACACCTTTAAGGAAAATTCAATTTGTTTCATGGGCGGATCCAGAATGGAATTGAGAGGGGGGGGGGGGTTGATATCTTTTTGGTAGCACCGGTTGGCAGATATAAAACCGGGGGTCCGGGGACCCTCCTCCGGAAAAATTTTTATTTTAAGATGCAAAATAGTGCACTTTGAGAAGATTTTGAACGTTAATGTTTTAACACAGAACAGACACAAATTGGAACATTTTTAAAGAGTTTACGGTCAGTTTCTTAGAATATATTGCAAAGTTCATAACACCTACTGCATTTTCAATAGTTTGAATAAAAATTATAACATTTCTAAAACAAGGTTAGGCTCTTGGGGGGGGGGGAGGTGATTGGGGAAATTATCCCCCCCCCCCAAGAGCCTAACCTTGTTTTAGAAATGTTATACTTTTTATTCATACTATTGAAAATGCAGGGGAATAATTTCCCCTATCCCCCCTCTTTTTAACCGCCCCTGATTGGTTCCAACCACGGTTTCGATGGCGCTACATATTACGAGTTTCAAATGCGTTGCGATTTGTTCGTAAAAACTTTATTTTACGAAACAATTCCACATGTACCCCTTCGGACAAAGATAAAAAGTCATTGTTAAGACAACGTGTCCATTTAGAACACGGCTTCGAAGCCCTCCAACATACCTACAAACGGTCTTTTCAAACTGCCGTAGATGTTTGCAAAACTCTGGTAGAAACGTGCAAAGGACTTTGCTACAGTCTTGTCACCAGTAAATAATTTGGTCACCGCTGTGTACATAATTCAACGCTAAAAGGATTCATCTATAACTGTAGGTTTCTTGAAGGCAATTTGCGAAGATTAAACAATAGCAATCCTAGACAATAGTTTTAGCCAACGTTTTAAACAAAATTGTTTCCAGTGTTACGAACTTCTGAGGCACAATCTCTGACGCCGGTACCTCGTGCATTTAACTGCGGTGCAAGAGATCACACGTAACGAATAAGTAATTCTGGAAAAATATTTACTCATAAAGTTGGAAAATACCGTTATCTAGGATTGTCATTGAGTATTTTATCAATGTTGGGTTAGGAAAAAGCGTAGAACTAAACTGATGTTTTCAGCGTTTATTTATCTGTCAGGCACTCTTAAAGCCCTATAGTAAAAATCTTACACGCTAGTTCAGCGTTTGGCTAGTTGTGACGATGCAGCATTTGATGAGCGTTTCAAGTTTACCCTCATTGCTCTGTGGTTTCCGTGTCTCCTAACTCGTGGGTAGGCGTCGCCTTTTTAAGGCCATGTAGTACAATACTATTATCTATAAAAGGCCTACTGGAAGCTCCACGAGAACTGTTAAGCTAGTGTCTATGCATGCATCACTTACGGAGGCTCCCCTGGAATAACCTCAGCTGTCACACGTCAGCCTACTTGCTCTGATACAGCACATTTGTGACTGTTTTATTGAATTTAAGGGCGTTGTCTACCGCAATTTCCATCACCATGTGTTTTTTTATATCTGTACCTGTTATTTTTTCCCTTGTTTAAGACACAAATGTGACTAAATTTTCCTCTAGTTAAAGTTTTTGATCTCGCATAATTTTTGGGTAATGGTTTGTTAAAGTTAAAATTTGCATGCTTCCGTTTTAAGGACTGCACTAAAACCAACTCACTTACCAAACTGAAAAAAAAAAAAAAATATCACAGTGAATAACGATGTTGTAGGCTACAAATTCAGCTACGTTAAATTAGAAAATATAATTTTTTGTATTAAAAAAAAATATTGCGTATTTAAAAATTTTATTTCACATTTCAGCATTTTTTAAAAATACAAACAAATTTTATTCCTTGTTTTTATGTACGTGACATTTTAGCCTTCGACGTCTTTATCCAATGTTGAGTTTTTTTCAGTTTGGTATATCAGTTGGTTTCAGTGCAATCCTTAAAACGGAAACATGCAAATTTTAACTTTAACAAGCCATTGCGCGAAAGCTATGAGAGACAAAAAAATTTTATAATAGCCAAATTTAGTCACGTTTTGTGTCTGAAATAAAAAACATCTGGTACAGATGAGAAATAAAATCGTGGTGATGAAAATTGCGGTAGACCGCGTTCTTAAACACTACAGATGTAATTATCATAAAAAAATAATGAAGAGTTTAAATTACTTATTAATTTTAGATAAAAACATTTATAAAATTTTTTATGAACTGTTTATAGTAGCCTAATCTTTGTATAGTGTTTATATTGCGTCTATAATATTATCCGCTGCCTTAATAAAAGTTTACAAATGGCTTCTCTTGAAGAATGCCAACGTCATTATGTTTTTGTTCAAATCGTCACATTGTAACAGTCCCGCGATGGAATAATGCACATGACCGACCAATCCTACCATGAAATCGGCCAATCATGCCCCGCAGAATCATCCATGCCATTATCCATAGGTTACATGAAATTCTCCCGGGATAAGTGCATCGTAGCACACAGCCTTTGTGAGTAAAAGTCTCGACGCTAGCCTGTTATATGATATTGAGAAGTTGACGATCTGAAAATCAGTATCCAAAATGTTGGTATGTGGGAAATTGTTCTCATGATATAAAACATTAGAATGCTACACAAGTGGAGCTCCAATTCAAATTAGCAACTTGTAGTAACCAACGACGTTTTTAATGTATAGTTAGGCCTACCAAGCGAGGTGGCGTAACAGTAAGACGTTGGACTTGCATTCGGCAGGGTTCGATCCCCGGCTCCGGCCATCATGATTTCGGTTATACATGGTTTCCCGAAATCAGTCCAGGTGAATGCTGGGATGGTTCCTTAAGAAAGGCCATGGCCGACTCCTCTCCCAGCTCCTGTCATTGTACCAAGGTGTGTCGCCGTCTATAATGACCTCGCTGTTGACGAAACGTACAGCTCACTTACTTTACCTAACGTATGGTTCAAGTTGAATTATTATATGGTACCGTAAAACGGGGTGATTAGAAACACTAGGGTGAATAGAAACAAAATTAGAAATAAATTCCTAGCTGACACATTTTCCTTTAAAAAAATATATAATTACTATAAATATCATGTTTGTAAATTGTTTTATCACGCCTACCTAAAAACATAAATTTAAAACAGAATTAATTCCGAAAATTTTGCTTTAAAATTGTTTTTCTATTCACTCCAGTGTTTCTAATCACCCCGTTTAACGGTACGCAAAATCGAGTAAAATAAATATAAAGTTACTACTCAAATTATTTTTGTACAAAAACTAGAACATAAAGTAAATTTTATGTATGAAAACGTCGTCTTAGTTACGGTCCGCTAGTTGAGTAGACATTTTTTGGTGAGAATATAAAACCATGAATAATTTACTAGGTGGCTGTCTGTACGTGCCCTAAATTTTTTCAGTGTGTCAAAATATGCGCGTTTTTTATTCTGATAACGCTCAATGTGCTAATGTCTAGTGTTTGCAGGATATGAAGGCCAGTATTTCGATCGGGACATGTTAAAAGGGACAGTAATATTTTTTTTTAAAACTTACGTGCATTACTCCACTAACTTAAACAGGTTACACAACACTATATCATTTGTAAGTAATATCTTCGCTCACTTAAGTTTCTAGTAATTTAACTTCGTTAAATTTTACACAAGAGTATAAAGTTTAAACTCGAACCGTATTCCTCCCGATAACAGTCCAATTTGCGTCTCTCAATCCGCTCAACCACGGACCTGCGGCATGAGGGTGCTGTGTAAATTATCTTAGCAAATCATAAGTAGTTAAGAGAATGTGCGTTTCAATTTTGCGTAACCGATAGTTAAAAAAAACAGAATTGTACATTCTGTGCAAAAAAAATTGGCATTAAAGCAAACATTTTGAGATATAACAATTATGGTTGACTCCAAAAAAACACTGTTTTATTCGATTTCTTTATCGCTATGTAAACGGCTACGAAGACGCTTTCTACGTCGGTGACAGAAACGACATCCAAATAGCAGATATATGGAGTGCGGCTTGATTATTGTGTTTCGTGATTAGTTCTAAAAAGTTAATTTTTACTGGGATACTTGACGTATGAATGCAGTATTAAATAATTTACAATTAAAAAACATGTACGTTCAAAAATTAAAATAATTTATAATTAAAAAAACCTTCGACAAGTCAAGTACTGAGCTAAAATGGCTGTACCGTTTCTTGTCAGGAATTATTTTATATTGTTGTTTGTACTGGTCTTCCTTAAACGTCTTCTTACTGGTCCTGTAAAAAAAAAGAGAAAATTAGCATTGGAACGCTTAAATTCCTTAAGTATGTTAACTAAATAAAATTTACTTTCACTTCAAATTTATATTTCTCGTATTTTATGGTTTGACGTCAGTTAGTATTCAACCTGACACCTTTATTGGAAAGGAAAATAGACCAAGACAGTTACTAAGACAGTGATATAAATTAAAAGCGTCTAAGGAGGCGCACAAGCTGATAAATTACCTCGTTTTCACGGCAGCTAACTTTTGTCTACGAAACTACACACACATACAGTACACTTACGAGGTATACATACAGGGGTGTCATTTCAGGTTTTTCTTGGTGGGGAGAAGGGGGGGGGGCAAGTTTTTTTCGGCGACAGTGACCTTGTTGCATCTTTTTTTATTAATTAAGCATGTATAAATTAAAAACTTTAATAATAAAAAACTTCAGTTTTATGTGCTAAAGTTAGCATTATTTAAATAACAAAATACAAAAAATAAATTTTATATACTTAAATTCTAAGTCCAGGGGGGGAAGAATTTGGCCCCCCCCCTGCCCCCCTAAATGACGCCCCTATGCACGTACACAATTACAGATGTCGCGAAGTAGGAAGACGTTTGGGCGCGCATGCGCAGTTTCATCTGGCCCACCGTATCAGGTATAGGCCGTTCACGATAAAGTGACCACTGCGTAAAGTTTTCTTTCGGCCATTTTGCAGCCATCTTTACTCTTTTTAATATTGAAATTTTTGTATGCCTGAAAGCCAGTGTAAATGTTTCAACGCTCTTAAAAGTTAACCTCTATTGACCCAATATAACGTATTTTTAATTAATTACAAGTTCTGATAAGTGCTCAGTTTATAGTGAACAGCCTATATCAGTGGTCGAGTCCCCACCCCGCCGGCCAGGTATAGTCTGTGACAGAAGCAGTCCAGTTCTTCTGTAGCCGCCGTCGGTGACGGTTCTGTATATTTCACGCATAGTGCTGGTGCGGCACCCCATTTAATTGCGAGTTTACTCTCTTTCGACGTGCTTATTTGCCTGGCTGTGGATCCTTCTGGATTCTTAGGCCATTTTGTTTGTGCTGTTTTTGTGTACTGTAACGGTTTCTTGTATATTTTCGACTGTACGTGCTGCGTACAGAGTTCAATTGCGTTTTTGGCTGTACGGTTAAATTCCAAGGCCAGGGGCTGTGCCCCACAACGAGTGAAGAAGAAGAAGAAGAAGAAGAAGAAGAAGACAGAAGCGGTAAATATCAAGAGTAGCTACGCAGATGCAGTCACGTATCTTGGTGTAAGTAGTGGCATTGTGCGCGTTCACGGAGTGTTGCCATGTAATGAGGAAGTGCGAACTAATATTTACTGCTATAGTGTAAGTGTCGGTCGTTTATTATGAAAGAGAGCGACTCCCAACCTGACAGTGATGCCGAAGAGCGTCCACCTGGAATCGAAGAATTATAGAATGCCATCCGCATATGGATATTTTCGACGAGGTATGTAGTTACATTAACGTGTTTAAAAGGGTGGTTCACCGAAAGTGGCATACATTCAACATTGATATAAGATTTCTATACGTAAGAGATTATATTTATTGCTTTAATTTATTGTTCACCTACATGATTTCAAATAATTCACACTGCAGTACGATATCATGGGCTGCATCAAGACATTTTTCAAATCACACAATGAAATATATTTGTATTTCTACATAAGTCCTGAAATTTGCGTAATTTTTGCCCACATTTCGGTACGTCAGTTGGTTTGTACATGTAACACAAATTACTGTGACTTATTATCTGCCGAATTGTGTATGTCGTAACTGTTACTAAATGTCTACACAATAGCAGTGTACGGTGCTATAATATATTTATTATCCGCCTGTATCTACCTCCGATCATTCCCACATACACTTACAGCAACACTTTGTTCCAAGACAGTCAGTATTATTATTTTTCTCCTTTTGTGTCCACCATATACTACTATGTGTTGTCTTTCTTCTCTATCAATCCAACACGTAACATTCACGATAAAAGACGTACTGCCAGTGGATGGACTCGTGGACATTCATTTATGTTCCGGGCGAGACTTAGGGCCGATATTATAAACCTCATTCGAATGACAGCTAACTGCTATTCCCATAGAGAAAGCATTGGTGAGCAGTTGTTTGTCATTCGAAAGAGGTCTATAGATAAGGTCCTTAGTCTACACGTCTGGTCTATTGCTATTTGGTGTGACTAGTACATGCGACAGGCAGTCTGCGCGTAGGGGAAGTTGGCCTCTTTCACTACAGCAGTTACCCTCTCACTTATTTTACCTCCCTTCACCGGACATCTTCCTAATTGGCACGGAGTGTACATTTGATCACAAATACGAGCGTCTGACTGTAGTTCATGATATCCCGAATTCGTATCACTTCGCTTTGTCGTAAAAGTAACTCCGGCAGAGATTGCTAGGGGTTAACTTGTAAAAAAAAAAAAAAATTGATATAATACCGTACACAATCTTTAAGCTTGTTTCAAGAAGGCATTGAAACTTTTAAAACGTAGCTGTAATAGATGTTTATTGCAAGTAATTATACACAGCCAGAATGATGGTTACATATATTAGATTTTGAGTAAAGTATGGTTGCATTACGATGACTTGCAAGGCACCATAACTCATATGGTTATATTGTTCCTGTTTTATAATGCAATACAGTTTATTACTCTAATTGCTTCATTAAAAATATAGCTGTCCTATTTTATCGCAGTATTGCCTACGGATTAGTTAACTAACGAACGTGGTTAACAATATTAATCTCGGACTTTTGCTCTTTACGCCAAATTTTAGAGAATTTAATGCATTGCAATATAACAGCGAATCGCGAGGTCTCATCCCAAGTAACACATTTGTAGTTGGTCGTGATGCAGCAGAGTTAAGAGTTGTGGATCTGGCGTGTGAACCGCACGGAAAGTGTTTTTCTCGTGTAAGTATTAAAAATGTTTCCAATGCGTTTATCTACGAAAATAAGTCACAATTCAAACTGTATCCCAATGATTTTAAAAATGCTGTTCGTTAATTAAAAACATGATTTCTAAGCTCCTCAAAAGTGCTAAGAATGACTATTTCACGTTTCTGTAGCAGAGAAAATATCAACCGTAATCGGGTAAACAAATCATAGATACCTACATTGGTAATCCGCATAGTTTCCACATATAAAGTAACAGGGTCATCGCTTGCAATCCCGTTGAGAAACGGCTTGTACAAAACACTGCACGCTATTTTAGTCCTACGCGCCTAGAGGCGATGAGGTGCTTGACATAATTATGTGTTATATTCGACTAGTCGCCTTCCCCGTTTCCGTGCTCCGGACGTAAAAAAAAAAGCTAGCGTTCACTAACTCTTAAGTGATAGAAATGGGCGGAGTGACGATATTAATACTACGTGTTCAAGAACTCTGCTGTATACAGAATGAGTCAGAATGGAGATCAGGTCTACTAATTTCGAGTGGTGATCGTCAAAATGTGCATACAATTTTTCCACAAAGTAAATTACAGTGGTAGTAGTGTTGCACTGAAAATAGAATGTAACCTTCATTTTATATATATATATATATATATATATATATATATATATATATATATATATATATATATATATATATATATATATAAATTACATAAGTAGATAGGTTATGTATGTTCTGGGACACAGG
The DNA here is from genome assembly GCA_003012365.1 of Medauroidea extradentata. Classification (NCBI taxonomy): domain Eukaryota; kingdom Metazoa; phylum Arthropoda; class Insecta; order Phasmatodea; family Phasmatidae; genus Medauroidea; species Medauroidea extradentata. The sequence goes on from PNEQ01051099.1 coordinate 158,116, forward strand.
GTTCAGGGTGAGGAGCTGAGGAGCCGTGGCCGCCATCTTGTTTCCGGCGGCCATATTGTTTCCGGCCGCCATCTTGGATTACATCACTTTCAAAATTTTCCAAAATTTCCCAAAATTAAAAAAAAAATTCAAAAATTTAAAAAAATTTCAAAAATTAAAAAAAA
>PNEQ01051100.1:0-38139 GCA_003012365.1 Medauroidea extradentata
TACAAATTTTCATCCCTTAATATCAAATGGTTCCCGTCAAATTCAATAAAAGCCATACTTGCAACCCCATCTTCACAGGGGTTTCCTGCCCTTAGGAGTGGTTTCCAGGCATTCGTTGCCAGACATTTTCTAACTGTTATTTTGCAAGGAACATCCTGTCACAGTTTGTCGCAGAGCTGATGACTCACCCTGTATATATGTATATATATATATATATATATATATATATATATATATATATATATATATATATATATACACACACACACACATACATGCACACATATGCACACACACATATATGGCTAATTATCCACTTTCATTAAAGTAAGATACTTAGGGAAACAATTTTCAACAGATCTATCGTCATTTTAGTGCCAAAAGCGACTAAGTCAAAATGAGGTAAATTGACCAAATTGCTTGGAATATGAATAAGTTGTACAGTAACAATTGCCCAAGTTTAAAGTCTACTCGTTGCTGTGTAGTGTTGCCTCACAATATTATATAGTGACCTACAAAATGTGCGTATGCTCTACCATTTAATTATATTTTTGTATACGACTTTGCCCCCCCCCCTTTTTTTTTTTTTTTTGTAGTTTACCGACGTTATGTGTCAGTTTTACTGTACGTGCTTCCTTTCAAAATTAAAAATAATATTAAAAAAACTGCGTAAGTAGGTAGTAAATAGGACTAGTCGACATACATTGCAACAAATATGCACAACACATAAAAAGTAAATTACTTTAGAATTGTCAAATTTTACTGAAGCTATGCGAAACGAGGTGTGCGCAGTGTCAGTGATCTCTGGTGAAAATAATGTCAACGCCTTTCGTGCATGTCTACAGCTCGGCTTCATGGTTAATTGGCAGAATGTATTAGTGCAGATGTATGCCAATCGAAACAAGGTTACTGCGACACCACAACGTCTGTGATTTGCAGGGTAAGAATCCCCCGAGACGCTGAGAGTTAAAACATACAATCACTTACCAGGAAGCAGAGCTGCAGATGTGAAGATACGGCAGTGAAACATTACAACATGCTTTTCACCAAAAAATCACTTGCTCTAAGTATACGTGACTACGGACGGTTCGGGATTAAGTGAGCACTAAAACATGTCCTGCTAAAGTTCTATTTTCAGCCAATTCGTATATTTCCGCACGTAACCGCTAACGACGGGAAATGTCTAACCACTCTGTGCATGGCACTTGATGTTTGTGCGTGTAAGATAAAATATGCAGACGGTAGAAACCTATATAGTTTGATGAAAAATGTATTATTTATATAAAATATAAGTATATCGGTTTCAGTTGATTTTGTTTTGTATTGTTGTATTTAAATAGGAAAATGCACGAAACTGAATCGCATAACTTTGCTGCTAACCATACAAGTAGTAAGGCAATTATAGTTGATGTTGAATTTATCTGCAGTAACGGCTAATTGATATTTTTCAAATGTTACATTTTTAGTTCTTACTTTACCCCGAACGACCTACATCGTGAAATACTGTACCCGCCCGCCATACGGTAACTTGATTCTTTCTGGTAGCCTTGCTTCAAGCTTGGATCTGTTTTCACACCAGCTACGTATCCTTCCGCCAAATGTCAACAACAACATTGCAATGCTGACGGCTGCCACTGCAAGCCTACGTACATTGTTCATCCGCCGCCACTAACTACGTCACCTCTAAAATATTGCAATACATGCTAAATGTAAATATACATTTTATTCCATTTCCTGAAAATGAACACATTATGTACTGTAGATATTCCATTAAACGATTTTCAAAATTTTAGCTGTTATTCATAATATAGAGAACTATTTTTACGACATCAATGACAACCCAACCATCCCTCAACTATCGAACAACAGACGTGTTTAACTCAGCTATAAAATTATTATCAGGAACTATTTACATACTCGCGGACGCGCAACAATAACAAATTATTTTATTTACTTATCTCACCGTATTTCTTGTTCATTCGCTTACATACTTGTATGGTAATACGGAAGTTTTCTTAGTATTTTTTCAACAGTTCGTTTCTAAAAGTATCAACTTACCGTACGGCGGGTGTAAGGTCGACTATGCTAGGGCATGAACTCGAGAGTGTTTGGAGCAGTGCGATTTCCAAGTCCTACTTCGTCCAATTGAACATGAGAGCTGTATTGTATTTTTTTTTTGTCGTAGTTTCACGGTCGACGGCGCGCGCGTCGCTCGAGGCACCGCGCAGTTGTGTCGTCGGTGGTCTCGTCGCGGGAGAAAATGGCAGCGCGGTCTGCTGGAGTCGTCCCTATAGTGGCGGAACTGATGTGCGCGTGTCGCTGGCATAGACGCGGGGGACCAGCTCGGGCGATCTACAAACCTTGCCGAAGATGGGCTAACTAGCATCCTCCGGTCCATTGTAGACGCCCCGGCCGCAATTTCCCCGGCAACCGTAGCTTCGACCCCAAGGCCCGCATACGGAACTGGGCCCCTTCTCAGCGGAGAAGACAGATGAAACAAGAGGGGACACGGCATTTCATCTCTCCAGGTCGTGGTATGTTGTAGTGAAGTGCAGTCTGCCGCGTGCGCGACAAAGAAAACGTCGCGAGGAACTGTACCACAACACGGGAAGACGAACTGTATTCAGCGCAGGTCAGGATTATTTTATTTTTATTATATTGTAGGGGGGCCTTGAAGTGCGCATCAAATGCCGCATCACACAACGAGCCTAGCTCTGAACTAGCGTGCGGTATTTCCCCCGATACGTTTTTACTGTGGGACTTTTAAGCGGTGACCATATGATTCTATTGGTGGGTACTCTTTAGCAAAGTTCGGTCCACGTTTCTATTTAAATTTCACGTACATCCGGTTAGTACATTTTGAAGTACGGCAGTTTAAAAAGGCCGTTTTTGGCAACGTTGGAGGGCTTAGAAACCGTGTTTTCAATGAACACGGTGTTGTAACAATGACAATCAGTTCTGATCCAAAGTGTGTTTGTGGAATAGTTTAATTAAAAAACGCATAAGTGGGGTTACCAGTGGCGGCTCGAGGGTTGTTGGCAGGGAGGGCACTAGTTGCCGAGAACTGTACACTTGTGTGAACGGACCGCCGTGTACCAACGACCATGAAATATCTACTGGCTACTTATTGTGTTGTAACCAGTCAGTAATAAGCGGCACCTACATACCAACGTGTCTGTGGCTGTAGCGTCAACTAGCGCACACCTATATACAGTTCAATGCAACTCGTGCCCTCCCTGGCAACAACCTGCGAGCCGCCACTGGGAGGCGACAACGAGGTCATTAGAGAAAATTACTAACAACTTTACGCAAGGGTTGGAACTCATGAATCGAACATGGCCTATTTCAAGAATCTATCCCAGAATACGCGGAGCGTTTTAGGAATCTGTGGATAACCGAAATCAGAGTGACCTGAGCTGGGAATCTAACACTGGTCTTTTAGAATGCCAGTTGGTCGTATTACCTCTGCGTCACCTCACTTTGTGAGAGGAGAAAAGAGAGAGAGAGAGAGAGAGAGAAGGAAAAAAAGGAATGGGGAGGGGAGAAATTGTATGACACTTTATTTCTCCATGTCGTGGTAAGCTTCATTAACTTCAGATTGCTGCGTCTGCAACTAAGAAATCGTTCTAAATAATGCTATAACCACACGGGAATACTATGCTGTGTTCAGCTAAGGACGAAATGTTTCACGTGGCTTGTATTTTGTGGTTGTTATGATGCCCCGTTCGAACGTTGAAAAGTGTCAATTCAGAACTCTCTAAGGTGACGAGATCTCTGGTGTGTATTGACTAGGATTTTGAACTGGCTGCGTTTCGAGGAGCCAAACGCCACTGATTTATGAACGCAGATCTGTACTACATAGTTTTGACCCCATTTAATAAGTAGGCTGTTTCGTCTCTCTCCTGTGAATTAAAGCCTGCGAATCGGTATTCCCTTTCTTGTAACTCTCAAGAATTATAATTAATACGTGATTAGAATGACATGTTGCTAACATCTGATGCAGACGAAAATATCTGAAGACTCCTCGTCAGAGTTGGTGATTTACCGCAGGGAAACGTTGACTACAGTATTTGACAGGCTTCAACGTAATGCATTCATTTCTGACGCTTATTTATCGTTACTGGCAAATCTCTATTTGACTGGACTTATACTAGCTCCGGTGCGTTACGACTGAACGTCTGTGATTCGTTTGTAAACAGCTAAACCTTGCCATGTAAACGTCATCCAATAATACAAGGCACAGTGATGCTAGGTTGTTCGGGATAAAGCGAGCACTAAAGATTTAACCTTTGAAAAAAAAAAAAAAATCAGCAGTTACTGCATATAATTCAACATCAATAATAGCTACCTTACAAATTGTATGGTTAGCAGCGATTTGCTGAATGTAGTACAGAAATAAAATCAACTTAAATCGACGTATTTACATTTTATATAGTTCATAAACCTTTTTAAACTAACTATATAGGTTGCTACCGACCGCACAATTTATCTTTCACGCGCAGATATCAAGTGACGTCCAGAGAGGTTAGACATGTCCCGTCGTTAGACGTTACGCGCGGAAACATACGAATTGGCTGAAAATAGAAATTTAGCAGGGCTTATTGAGTGCTCACTTTATCCTGAACCGCCCATATAGATGATGCGCTGGCAGAAAAGATTCATGCGATTTTCCTCCATTTCAAACCATCTACCAATTGGATAGGTAACGCGTGCTACAAAAACTAGAGAAATTGTGTCCAGTCAAATGTCTCGTTACTTCGTTTCTACCTAATTTCAGACTATGCGTATGAGAACGCTGTATAGAATCAAGTAATATGTTCCATTGTGGGTGATTTTTACATCGCAATATGCTCGGTGTCTTAGTCTAATATCTTTTAAGTATGCACCTTCCTATCCACCAGCGTAAATTCTGTATTACTGTACAGCCACGATTTTATGACGAAAAGATTTTTGCAACATTTGGTTCCAATGCGTCATGTGCACATCTGCAGATCTGCTACATCGTCTGTGATTGGATGATTTTACTCTCACTTGCCTTGGTAAATCACAGACGTACGGAGTCACAATAATCTTATTATGATTGGTGCAGTCAAATGAGAGATGTGTCTGGACATAGACAGGCTGCCAATAACCATGAAGCAGACCTGCCGATGTGCACAGGAGACACTGAAACAAAGTGGGGCAAAAATATTTTCGCGACAAAATCGTGGCTCTATGTATTAGGTACGTGTGCGTTGCGTTTTCGTTTCTTGCTGTTGACGCAAGAGCTTTGAAAAATATTTGCTAATCCTATACAACAAAATAAAAAATCCTATCAAACCTAGAAAGAAATGTTAGTTTCTATTCAAACCTGATTTATCGATACGTGAATCGTCGACATTATTTTGAACGACAATCAATCCACTAGGTCTCGTTACTCGTGCACAAGTCCATCATATTTGTGCAAGGATGTATACGCAGTTTCGAATAACTTCAGTGAATTTTAACAACCACTTGTATGAAAGTGCTGCCAGTAACATTTAATACGTGTCAACAATTAAAGGCAAAATGTACAATATACATGGCGGAATTGATGTATCAGGTTCACTTTAGAACTGAAAATACCGACTGGCAAATCAACAAACGTATAAAACACTCGAGAAACAGTGTCCTTAGAATTGTTAAATTTTAATGGACATATACGATACAGAGAATAAAATTGTTTGCTCGAAATTTTTCGTGATGGAATAGGCCTATCTGAATAATACTCGATAATTGTTTCTTGTTTCCATTGCGGTAACATGCCGTACTACAAAACCACTAGGATGTGTCAAGCGTGTTAAAACAAACAAGAAGAGATTTCTACTGGCCATTTCGTAAAAAAAATATTTTACGGTATATTTGTTGAAAATAGTTTTAAAAAATTACGTAGTACAGTCGATCGAAACGCAGAGTACAGCATTTTCAGCCAATTAAATACATAATATTAGTTTAAAAATACAATAAACTTTTAATACATGTGATGCGGCTTTTTTCAGCCGGATTATTGTTGAACGTTATTTGAATAACAAGCTAGCCCTTTTTTACTGATGTATGTCTTGAATAAAAACGTTAAATATTAGAAAAATACTATGTGCAATTATCATGACTTTTAGTAACGCAGTAATTGATATATAATTTATAATATTATTTGTACGTCTGTGCCTTTATTTAAATTATACATTTATAGAATTAATTTTACAGTCAGTGTTTTCCAACCGTGTTTGAGTTGTCTGTGCATTATATATTATAATTCAGTGTGTGAACCGTTTGTTATGATTTGTTGTGTTGTTACAGAGACGTGTTCCAAAGCACAGTTGTTCTGGCATGTGGTAGTAAATAGACAAAATTGTAAAAACTAAAATAAAAACACCACCTCTAATCTGAACCGGGTAAAAAAGTGTTATTTGCTCACGGTAAAGGAAACAGCAGCAAGCAATCCGGTTCACCGCGATACTGTGTTGAACCAAAGCAAACATGCTCTCGTTCGTAACAAGCTCTGCTTGCACTGGTAATTGGGAACGTGTTCTGAGCTAACGTTGTCCTGCGAAAGTTACGCCAGTACTTTCAAAACACTGAATATTAGCGTTTGTTTGGTGACTTGATGCCAAATACAGTGTCGCAATTGTAACACGTTGTATTCGCAATCGAGAGGACGTGGGCTGGATTCCTGGCTTCGACCGTCGTGATTTCCGTTTTCCATGATTTCCCGAATGCCCTCCAGGCTATTGCTGGCTGCCTCTCAGAGTTACTCTCAGTGCGTTAAGGACTCTGCCTACCTCGGAGCTCCAGCGGCAGCAAGGATAGGGCGTTACAGGTTAAATTATATTCCTAAATATCGCAGTCACTTTCAAACCTACATATATGCAACCACTGACTTTTTTGTTCAGTACGATACGGCCCACGCTGCTACGGAATCTTTTAGCAAGTTATATCAATACCCTGAAAACTATGACCAAATAAGTGTTTTCGTGCCGATTAAACACTCGAAACCCCGTACTCATAAAATTATTTTCGCATTTTCGTTTACGAAGCAGTATTCTCCTCTTCTCAATGCAGAAAATTGTTTTTATCCGAAAGCAGTATCTCAAAGGGTGACTGAGTTACACGGAATTTAGTTTAACATGTAAAACCCTATCCTTGCTCCCGCCGCGCTCCGAGGTAGGCAGAAGAAGCCTTAATGAGTCACCGCCTCTAATGACTTAGCTATCGACTATACTTCTATGACTGATTCTGCCACACCCAAACCAAACCCACTTCTCGCTAACCAAGTTTTCAGTAGGGTGCGTTTAATATAAAAAGCCAAGACCCAACAACACATATTGTATTTTGTGCGATACCATTTAAGTGTAGATAATTCAACAGGATATTTTATACATTTATTTGAACTAGAAATTATTAAATAATAAGACGTTGGTTTTATTTATATAAATTAATTAATACTTGCTCAATAAGTACAATCAGAATATCAGAAAAACGTTATTTCCAAGCTCTTCAAAAGTGCTAAAAATTACTTTTACGCGTTGCTGTAGCTGAGACAATATAAACCGCAGTCGTTAAACGAAGTCATAGAAACCTGCATCGGACTTTACCACATACTTTTTACGAATAACATAACAGGGTCGTCGCTTGAAGCCCCGTTGAAAAATCCGTTCTGCAGAGACACCGCACGCTAGTTTAGTCCGCGCCTAGAGGCGATGAGGTGTTTGACGGGCGTGTTATATTCGCCTTCCCCCTATTTCCGTGCCTCAAACTAGCGTCCACTAACTGTTATAAAAGTGAGAGGAGCGTTCGCCTGGTGTGACGATGGTGTGGCGCGGCGGGTGATTGATGAGGGTCGGGGAACCCACAGGTCGAGCCACTCGGCTGGTTGTCGCGGTAGGTTGTCCGCCCCCGCGCCACTTGAAGCCGGGAGACGCTGACGACAATCGCGTCTCGCAGCTCTGGACTAATGTGCGTGCGTTCTGACCTCATTCCGCGGAGGTGCGCCCACGCACACTACCGCCGCCGTTGCCACACACGCGCCTGGCCCACTGAACAGTCTACTGCGCACAAGTACTCCTACTGTCAGACAATGCATATCTCGAGTACATACTGTCCGAATATTTAACTAGTCGAAACTTTTTCAAAACCCTCTCTCCATTCCTTCTTAGCGAGCACGTCCCCCAATTCAACAAATTTAAATTTTCTTATAATAAAGGCGGAACATATTTTTTCCAGTCAATGAGAAATATTGGTGCCTCGTAATATATTTCAAGATAACGAACTCCTAAGACGAATGTTCAACTGTACTGTTATTAAGGACAGATAATATACCGGACGGAAAACCTCCTAATAAATATTTTTCGACAACTGAGTAACTCCTGCTGCAATATCTTCTTCATGCCAGTGCACGGAATTTTTTTTCCCAAAAGAGATATATGCGACACCGAATATTATTAGACATGTAAATCCCTACATTTAATTCTCGCCATTGCATCGAGGTAGGTAGCGCCCTTAAAAAACATGCTCACGTATTTACACTGTCTCTTTTGTGGTAATTTTTTTAAAGTCTAAACTATAGCAGATTTTGTAAACAGGACTCCCAATTTTATTGAATTTTTTTTTCACGGTGTCGTCTAATATTTTTCCTTAACCAAAAACATATGGTTTAGGTTAGGCTAATTAATATGTCAATAAAACGTTATTCGTTAAATAATTAGCTAAAACCGTAGGTAGAGAGACCCGAAAATTTCGCGGGTTCATTTTAAAAGACGTTAGATTTAAAACGTCTGTACGCGTTAACTACGTTCGTGATTGGGTAACTTTTACTGAGACTCTTCTTTAAGGACTGTGGAACAATAGCAGACCTGCATGAAAACACTCACTGACTCCCGCGCTACCTTACTAGATGTATAACTGGCCACTCACTGGAGCCGCAGCCAATGTACAAGTAGCTGAGTACACTGTGTACACAGGACTGTGGAGTCCAGCCGGATGGTCGTTGAACCCGCGAAATTCACGGGTCTCCGACCATAGGTATCTTTGTCCTAAAAAAAAAAAAAAAAAAAAAAAAAAAAAAAAAAGTCTACACTTTAAAAACTACCTAGTTTAAACGAAATTGTAAGATTGTTTTAATGATACCATTTTACTGTAAGCTTGAAGAAATAAATAATCAGTACAGAGGGGCCTCCCTATCAGCGCTTGAAATGCGTTGCAGCGAGATGCGATTATTCTTTTTCTGACGAAACTACTAAACTGTGTCACTATAGTTTTAAAAATTCAGCACATTTATTTAAAACATCATTTTCGGGCCCCTCAAAATTACCACTGCCGTATCTGTGAAAATAACAACAGAATTTGAAAAACACAACTATAGAAACAAGCGTTAGACTTTGAACTATGCTGCTCACAAATAAAATAATGTGGTCACCGCTTAAAGTCCCTTAGGAAAAAGGATAATAGTAACACATTGCACGCCATCTGAGTAGCTTGCGCGGAGAGGCGATAATGCGTTACGTACATCGGACAACGGCAACCTTACCACTCCTGTCTCACACACACAAACTTAGCCTATTAAGGGCGCCGCCTACCCGCGCGTGAGAGGCTCAACAGCGACGGAGCAGTAAGGTCGACCTTGAAGCGCGCATCAAGTGCCGCGTCGCCTCAACGAGCCAAGCGCTGAACTAGCGTGCAAGGTTCCCGCCGAACGGTTTTTATTATGGGACACTAAGCGGTGACCATATTATTTTATTGATGGAAAGTCTGCAACTAAGTTCAGTGCAGGTCGCAACCTCAGTTTCGCATACATCCGGTTAGTACATTTTGAAGTACGGCAGTCTGAAAAGGCCGTTTTTTAGCAATGTTGGAGGGCTTAGAAACAGTGTTTTTAATGAGCGTGGCGTCTTAACAATGAGGTTTCGACCTTGTCTGAAGATGGTTCTCTTTTCGTACGTTGACACAATGGGCACACGTGGAATATTTTCGTAGAAAAAAAACCTGTTTACGAACATACTGCAACGCATTTGAAGCGTGGGGTAGGCGGCCGCCGTAAGAACTCTTTATTAAACGCCATGCTGCGAGTTTAATTTATTCCTTGTTTAAGATGTTATTAATTACTATAAAGTATGGCAGTAGGAGGCTAGGGACGTATCTACTTGATTTACCTTGCGCTATGCTCTGTATATTCGAGCCAGTAAAACGTAATAATAAGTATTTCGACTAAGAAATACTAAAAAACAACTAAATTAAAAAATTCACATGTAATCGTTATTATTGATGCAGTCAAGTGAGAGGATACCACGAAGCAGAGCTGCCGATGTGCGTGTAAGGCACAGGAATAAATAGTCTACGCAAAAATATTGTCGCAATAATCTCTTGGATCTAGTATACAGTTGTCCATGCGTAGAGACCTGATAAATTCGCGTTATTGTTTGTACACGAGCTATAATTCCAACAACTGCAAGGCCACGTCACTTACGAGGTTGATCTTGGACAAATCTGACACTTCAAAGGCGGCGCCGAGCCAATAATGACACAACTAAATGTAGGCCCTCGTGTGTAGAGGTGCATCAGTTTCACGGATTCATCTGGCAGCAGCCTAGACTTGTCAGTCCTATACATACACAGGACACAATCGATTATCTATTGGCTTATAACCGTACAAGCTGGTAACAAGCGGTATCCATACGCATTATTTCCTTGTTTACAACTGGCTTGCAATAGTCAAAGGCGTTTCGTAACATCCGCCAGCAAGTCACAGGCATGACAATGAGGTATACATAATTGGCGTTCAACATGAACTGAAATGTATCTGCGAAATTTACGTACCTCTACTCATGTGGTGAAGCTGTATAGCAAGCTGCTAATGTGCAGCTGTTGTCGGCTTCAGTGAACATATATTTAATGGGTCTAGCTTTAGGTCAGTTAACCCACGAATTCTTTATGCCTCTCTCTCTACCCATACCTAGTTATAGGTGGTTCGTGACAGTGAACACTTTTGAATACCATATGATAAAAATCAACATTATACTTATTATGATCTCAGAAGGCAACTCTTTAGTACGGTACAATCTGTAGAGTTTGATTGTTTCTTACGTTGATTTGTTTGTATGAGAATGTGACTGTAAACTATAAATATTTTTATCAGGAAAATGTAACTAGGGTTTCAGAAGTGCTAACTTTATCGTGTACCACCTATACCAAAATGAGAAAGTATGCTGAACAGAGTTAATCATCTTATCATAAACGTTTCCTGTCATTCCGCGGAAGTGTGGAGTAGTTAGGGTGGGCGGATGCTGTCCTAGGCCGGGTGGGTGTTGGCTGAAGAAGGGTTTCAACTCCAGTATAGCCACAGAATATTTAGGAATACAGAAGTGAAATAGCCGATAGGAAAGCGTACTCAGTCACACACTCCAGCAAAATGGCTTCCTTGGCCAGGAACATGACGGAGACGCCTACGGCCAATAAGCGTAAGGCGGCTGCCCTGCTAGCCGGCAGCCAGGTCAATTGGAAAACTGCCGTAACATGCAGAAACCAGACAAATACGGGGGCTTGTATTAACAGTTTCAGGCAGCCAATCAGCAGTGAAGTTCGCCAGTATCAAATGAGCCGCCACGTCATATCACGCCTGTATTATTTAGTCTGTGGTTACGCTGCCGCAGCCAGGACGGAGAAGGAAGCACACGTGTGAGGACCGTTGTACGTCTTCCTGCAGCGCCATGTTTAGGCGACCTGCTCTCCTGTCCGGACGGCCCTGGAATGTCGTCCTCACGTGTGGCTACGTGCCGCCAAACCTTATAGGCTGCCCGTGCCGTTCGTTCACACTTCGCTGCCATTGGTTCCGCCTGTCTCTAATGACCTCGCCGTCGGTCGCCGCCTTTGTCGACGTATTGCGCGTTCGAGGTCTATAAGTGCGGAAGCGATAAGGGCGACACAGCTCGCGCCTCACGCCTCTCCCTATACTCTTTACGGTAGCGAAAAAACAACAGAAACTATATTTTACTATAACTGGAGGACTTCCCCCTGCCTACTACCACTTACAAAGTTTAGCCGGAAAGTGGAAGATAAATAAGTTAGAGACGAAAGGTAACAGAGTTTATTACTAGGGCCACGATTTTGTCGCGAAAAGATTTTTGCCCCACTTCGTTTCACTGTCTCACGTGCACATCGGTAGCTCTACTTCATAATTACTGGCAGCGTGTCTTTGTTCAGGCACGTTTCTCATTTGACTGCACCAACCAGAGTAAGATTATTGTGACTCCGTACGTCTGTAATTCGACAAGGCAAGCGAGAGTAGAATCATGCAATTACATACGATGTAACAGAGCTGTAGATGTGCACAATTAACACTGGAACTAATTGTTGCAAAAATCTTTTCGCCATAAAATCGTGGCTCTATTTATTAGATATAGATAGAGACCAGTAAATTTCGCGTTTTCTTTTAGGCGCAAGCTAGAGTTCCAGCAACTATACATATGTATCACGTTCATAATTGGTGGTTGACTTACTCGACTTTTTCTGGAAGTAGCTGAGCCAATAATAAAATTGTAGGGAATACAAGGCCCATTTCACTGTCAGCGAGCAGCTAATAAACAACTGCTGTCTGCACTATTTCACACATATTCTTGGAAGCTAGCCTACAGGTCAGTTAACCTGCGAATTTTTCCGGTCTCTAGATATAGAAGATACAAGGAATAACAGTAATGCAGAAATAGAGGCGAGTGGAAGGGTTAGGGTAAGGCGAGACAGGAGATAGGTAAAGGATAGCTCTCCTTCCCTAAACCAACAAGAGACTCGCCGCTCGTGCCGCCGTTGAAGGTAGAGCTCTAGTCAGAGTGTTGCACCCAGACTCGAACCCAGAGTCCCTAGATGCGGTCGCAGCCGGAGCAGAAGACTCTCTAGCTGACTCTCTTCTCCAACTCCGGGTAAACTCCACATTAAAATCCTTTATGTTTTACGTTCAGCAACAGGCCGACCAACAGGTAAGATCCTTAAATCATTCACTTCCGGACACAGGAAATTTAAAATCATGTTTACCAATAACTCACTAGATTGAACTTAACCTTGCTAACAAACTATGTTCTCGACACGTTTCCCCTTAAAATCTCTACCCTGTTCAGTGCAAAATATCCACCCCCTAATACTCCATCCACCGACTCCCTTTTGTGAGGGTCGAACCCACATACGCATTACAATGATTACCGCGCACGCCCGTGTCCCTTGGGCCTCCCGTGCGCTTACGCCGATGCAAGCTGGCAGTGGCTACTTCCTGAGCCCACTGTACCAGCTCTGTCTGGGCCTGGTAGCCTGTGTCCCTCACATCGGGCCATTGCGCCCACAAACTATCACAAAACGCGGCTAACCAGCCCGACTTGTCCCTTCCTGGGTTCGCAGTGCGGACAAAGTTGCCTCTCACATATACCCGTATAACCGGACAACATCCCCATACCCAGGGGGCAAAACAAACCAAAAATTTTTTATTCCCTGAGCCCTTGCTCCTAACATAAACTACGTCACATGTACGAACATTTCCGTGAGTTTTCGTTCATCTTTAAATTCGTTCATTCAATTCTGTTTAACAGGCAACGCAGGGAATACGGTTTATCTTTATTTTTGACTGTTAAGTTAAACCAAGTCAACATAGTTCAAACTAACTAAAATTGCCAACAACAAATCTTAGCACTGGGTTATTTCTGATCTTTTTCCCACGCACGTTCGTTACGGACATAAGCCTCACATTACAGCTGACGAACTGGGTAGACTGTTACTATAAATAGTGAAAGATTTCTATGCAGAGACGTTTGAAGTGAAAAGTGGCTTACATATTTTGAAAAATGAATTGTGTAAGAGGGACAGTTATTAATGCAGCGATTTTATGTTACCGATATTAAGTGTAAAGAATATTATTGATAATAGTTGTAAATACTCATTTATAGACTGTTGAACCGCGTGCGGATGTTGTTTTTTGTTGTAAATTGTTTTAATTCAATAAAAATGCAATACATTTAGAAATGTAATTTCAGTTATTTAATTTAATTGATCAAGTCTTTCTATCCGATCAAGCTGGCTTGCGTACAGGATAATAAATTTGTAACAGTATCTATTGTAAACAGCATAGCAGAAACCCTTTTAGAAGCAAAATCAGTGCATGTAATTTAACAACACGCTGATGTGGCTTCAAGCAGGGAACAAAGCATAGTGCAACTCTCATGTCCACGGTGTTGTATTTCCGATTTGCTAGGCACTTGGCAAATTGCGACTCCCAGCTCGGTGTGGCTGTAATCGGCTTTGCCGTCACAAAGCGGCTTTATGGCACTAAATGGATGCCCTTGGTGTGTGTCTCCACAGCGCAGGATATTCTCACGTGGGCAGATCATTGCTCGTTTGTTTCAGGCCCGCCCCACGCGAGTTTCGTCCCCTTCTCTCCTTTCGTTAACCTTTCTCTTTCTAGTTTTTCTGCTTATCCTGTTGTACGTTTTGTCACGCTACTCTAACCCTTGTGATGCCAAAGACTTTCATTAACGCTTTTCACTTTTAGGGAATACGGGTTGCAAGAGACCCGGGAAAAAGGTGAAATTTTGTGCTCTGCTCCTACTCTTGCCGAGCTTCCACCAGAGCAATTTTTTTGTAAACGATTAGGCCTACCATTGAGTGGGCATACGTAGATAGTGGGGAAAGTAGCAGACATGTGCAGGGCCGCCGAGAAGGGGGGAAGGAAGGGCAAAAGGTGCAAATGCCCAGGGACCCGAGCTCATGAGGGGCCCGGGGGACCGAGGGAGTGAATTGGAAAATAATGAAACAAAACTTCTAGAAAAAATATTTTTCCCACATATAATTTGTCTCGTGTCACATTTTGTTGCTTCCTGTGTTATTCAGCAGCAAAACAAATGTTATATTCAGCTTTCATTTGAAAAAATAAGAAAAGGAAAAAAGGTGGTGTTTGGGATGGTATCAGGCCCTAAAGACTTACTTGCACATGGGCCGGGAAATACTGTCAATGACCCTGGAAATGTGTAATACCTAGAAAAGTGCAAAATTTGTGTACCTGCTTGTATACTAGGTTCCAAGCTATCCTACCACTACATTGTAGCCTGCCGCGGAGATCTCGTCTGTGCGATAATTAAATATGCCACGGTATAATCACATACTAAATACTGTTGTAATACAGACATGAAATGACGTGGCGGCTCGTTTGATACCAGCCCTGTGTATGTTTGGCTCCTGTATGTTGCGGCAGGTTTCCGATTG
The DNA here is from genome assembly GCA_003012365.1 of Medauroidea extradentata. NCBI lineage: Eukaryota > Metazoa > Arthropoda > Insecta > Phasmatodea > Phasmatidae > Medauroidea > Medauroidea extradentata. Next base: position 15,247 of record PNEQ01051100.1, read on the forward strand.
GTCTGGCTGCCGGCTAGCAGGGTAGCCACCTTACGCTGATTGGCGGTAGGCGTTTCTGCCATGTTGCTGGCCAGCGAAGCCATTTTTCTGGCGTGTGTGACTGAGTTTGCCATCCTGCCGTATATTTAACTTCTGTATTCCTAAATATTCCGTGTCCGCAAATTATTTCCTTTTTTATTATTGTCTAGCAGTCGCCAAAGATATGTAAAAAAACAGTTATCGTCTAATCTCTGACAGTGAAAATGTGATCTTGACATTCAACCTGACCTAGAATCAGTACGCGAAATACTCATGCGTAGGAATTCCTGATTTTCGCTAAAATATTTCTGCCCCAATTAGTTTCAATATCTTACGTTAACTTCTGCAGTTTTGATTTACTGCAGTTGGAAGCGTGTCTTTGCTGATAAACGTTTCTCATTTGACTGCACCAATCAGAATAAAGTTGCTGCAATACCACATGCCTGTGATTTGAAGTAAAACGTTAGGACAGGTGAACAGTTGAAAACAGCCATTAATTTACAAGGCAGCAAAGTTATAAAGTGTACATGAGCCACTGAAAAAAAAAAAAAACCGCAAATGTCACTTCTATGACCTCGTAATTTCACCTAGCGTTATCCCTACGCTTCCTCTTACACCCTCCACCACGAACCACTCTTCACACCTCCTCTAAAAATGTTCTGTCAACTGCCGAGGTCGTAGAACTCCCCTATACTTCTTACCCTCTACAAAACCATACGCACCGCCTGTTGGCATCCCTTTACTCTGTCCATAAACAATATGCACCGTCTATTGGTTCTTATGTATCGTTCCTCCCATTGGCTACCACGAGACGCGACGAGTTCGTACACCAGACATATAGCCGAAACCCTATTGGTAGAGGTACATAAATTTCGCAGATACATTCCAGGTCAGGTTGAACGCCAATTATGTATACTTCATTATCATGTCTGTGACTTGCTGACGGCTGTTACGAAACGCGTTTGACTACTGCAAGCCAGTAGTAAATAAGGAAATAGTGCGAAGTGCTATCGCTTGCTACCTGCTTGTACGGTTATAAGCCAATAGATAATCGATTATGGCCAGTGGGTGTATAGGACTGTCAAGTCTAGGCTGCTGCCAGATGAATCCGCGAAATTGACGTACCTCCAACTATTGACCATAGCACCCAACATTCGTCACCGCCCCGCATAACCCCCTGCGTAACGGGGAGAGGAAAAGAAGTTCTGTTATCTGACGAGGTCGTAGAACTGACTAAGCCCCAAACAGACGGGCGCAAAAATATTTTCACTGAAAATACGGGTCATTTTTTATTTCTCATTTGCACACAGAACTCACATGAGAAGCTGACTTATTTGTTACTAGTGTAGAATGGCGTGATCCAAGAGATTTTAAAATCAAGCTCATATTGTAACGTTGTGCTGGCCTGGCGTTGATTTACATTTCAAAACTTTATAGACAATATTCGCGTTCTTCTGTGCTTACAGGCTATACTCCACTTATGTGTACATACTTGAGCACAATCTGTAATGTCATTGCTCGCTAGTCTTTATGTGATGCCAGTCTAAAGTATTTGACTGCATTAAGGTCACGGGTTCCTATTTATGCTATTTTAGAAAGTTTTATTTCTTAAATTCTTAAACGTAGCAGATATCGCAAAGTCGTTACCTATAAATGTTGGAAATTGTTTGTACTGTGTAGTCTTAATTATTCACATTTTTTTAAAATTTTGGCTGTATGTAAATTACCCAAAACTATAAACACTAATGTTTAAAAAAATAAAAAAAAATAACATGTAATTTATTGTCACTTTAAGGCGGCTGCCTGTGTGGAAATATTTTGCGTGTTCGAGGTCTTGAAGTACGGAAGCGGTAAACACAACACAAACTCATCACTAGGAACCCTGGTTTTTCGCGAAAATAATTTTGTCCCACTTTGTTTCAGTGCCTTACGTGCACATCTGCAGTCATGCTTCGTGGTCAGTGATTGTATATTTTAACTCTCTCGAGCCTTGGGATTCTACCGGCAAATCACAGCCGTGGGGTGTTGCAGAGACTTTATTGTAATTGGCTCAGGAGAATGATATATGGCTATTCATGTAGACACGCTGCCAATAATCATGAATCAGAATTGCAGATGTGCACGTAAGGGCGCTGAAACAAACTGGGGCAAAATTATTTTCGCGAAAAACCAGGGTCCCTACTCATCGCGCGTTATCCTGGACTCTAGGTGCAAGTCATAGAACTGCTGTGCTGTCTTCTCGCCGATAGCCGAACAAGGTAGCGCAACGGTAACACGTTTGACTCTTATCGTGTTGGACCCGGGTTCGATATCCGACTCCTTCCATCCTGATTTCGATTTTCCATCATTTCCCGAAATCACTCCAGGCGAATGCTGGGATGGTTCCTTAACAAAGGCCTCTCTCAGCTCCTGTCATTGTACCAAGTTATATGTCACTGTCTTTAATGACCTCGCTGTCGACGAAACGTTAAGCCTTCTCACTCACTTACTTACTTACTTCTCGCCGATACTCTATTTTCTATGAGACATTCGGTGGGAACATATCATTTTATGACGTAATATTAAATATGGTGGTATAGTTAGTGCATATTCCTGTGCCTTTTTAGATGACCCTTCACTCTTCTAAAACGACCACAAAAACGTTATATTTCCTGCATTAGTCGGCGAAAAATAAAATGTAAAGATAACTAGCGTGCCTTATGTATATAATGTAGACACACACGCACAGACGCGCTTAATGTTCTTTGAATGTTATTCTTATACATGCATTGATGGATGACACACGTTGGGCCAGTTTTTAGAATAAGCGTATATCAAGCAAATATCTGCCCACAGCCTGGTGGCCCGTGCAAGCGACCACTTTAATTAAGCCTGCCATTCTGTATATTCCACGGTGCGATAGCAGCTCGCGGCCTGCAGTCCCGGGTTCGACGGCCCTCCAAAGCCCTCGCGCTGCATCGGGCCGCATTCTCGCGGTGCCGTTGACCAGAGGCCGGTCTGCGAGATTAATGATCGCCGGCGCGCCGCTACGGGTCTTGGAGGGTCACCACTCACCAGCTGGTCCTTCTGGTCACTCCTAGCGTAGAACACCTTGTGACTTCTGACTTCGAACCCCGATCCTTGTAGGAATATGAATGATTGCTGTACTAAAAAAAAAGTTGAGGTAAATTTACTCTACATGTAATGGAAGCTAATTACCTCTACGAGTGAGCGAAAATTACTCAACACGTGTCAAGAAAAGTTACTCAACTGGTAATGTAATTTTTCATTACATATTGGCGCAAGCCCTCTAGGACAATTTGACATAACGCGCGAGCGAATCTTCCGAAATTTCCACACGTATCCGGAAATCAGATTTCTGTCTCAAGGTTGGGGATTATTACCATACATATGATGAGTAACATTACTAACATTTTTTACAGTGTAGCAATGGCTGTAGTTAACTGTATAGGGTGGTGTACTAGTTAATAGTACAGCCTCTGACACGCTTGTCTGAAGGTGCTGCTTATTACTACTGAGTGATGATTGATGTTCTGCCAGAAGGCAGGTTTACAACCACGGAGGGCGCCGGGTGATGGAAGCCACGTCGTCCTCCGAGGAAGACTAGATGCTAGGTGATTCTGCAGTGGTTCGTGTGTATGAGGGGACAACAAACACCCACTGAGCCCAGAGAGGCAACTGTAAATATTGACGTCCCCGGCCGGGTATTGAACCCGTGACCCTTGACCCTGTAGTCAGGAGCTCTTAAGAATGTCCGAGTGGGAAAAAATCATAATTTTATATTTGTATGAAATAGTGTAAGTTTTACAGCCGTTACTTGGGAGTACATTTTACTCTTACAAAAAAAATTAGCTCAACGAGTTTTCCAATAATGACACTTCAAAGTCAAAATTTGCGCGTTTCTAGTTCTTATAAGCGGCAAAAAACAGTGAACATAAATACATTAACAATTCAGTGGGAAACTGCATGTCACTCGCTGCTGATTGACATGTTTTGAAATACATTACAAAATATTTTGTATTTTAAAAAAATTTCTGAAATTTTGAATTGTTTTGCCTCCTTTATAGTTTCTTTTTAATACAAAAATATTTTGTAATTTATTTTAAAATGTGTCAAGCAGAGTAGCCTCTGACATGTAGTTTCAATGTGAATTTTTAAATGTATTTATGTTCATTGGTTTTTGAGACTTGTAAGAAGGAAAAAATTTTTGACTTTGAAGTGCCTTTATGGGAAAACTGTTTTTTTTTTTTTTTGTAAGAGGAAAATATACTCCGAAGTAATATCTACAAATCTAAAGGCTGAAGTATGGCAAGTGTCCCATACTGTTTAGAATGGTATCTCTCAATCTGTCTCGGCTGTAGTTGGTCTCGCGGCGCGGCAGTTTCGCTTCTGCGCTCTCGTCTATTCTGTGGCAAGACGGACCCAGCAGCCGTTACTCACGTGACGTGTCGTCAGCAGTAGAACTACGTCTTATAGTGCCTGATGTATGTAACAGGAAAATAGCTAGCCACGCGCTCGTAACAGCTCGCCATCTGGCCACTGTCAACGTCAATACTTATTTATAGTGATTACAAACCTAATCAACGTTTATCATAGTTTTCGAGTTCTGTGAAATACACGGCGGTTTGTATTTTTCGTTAGCAAATATTTAAAATTTGGTTGCATTTGTGAAGGTAGCCTACCTACATTAAATTCGCGTTTATTAGCTCCGAAAATAAACTAAGATATCACGGGATAAAGTGAGCACTCAAAATAGCCCTAAGTTCTATTTTCATCAAATTCGTATCGTTCCGCGCGTAATGGCTAAATACGGGACGTGTCTAACCTCTCTGAACACGTCACTTGATTTTTGCTCGCGTAAGAAAAATTTTGCGGTCGGTAGGAACCTATAAAGTTTGATTTAAAAAATTTGCTTCGTTTTATAGAACACAAACACGTGAAATTGAGTTGATTTTATATCAGTATTGTTGCATTTAAATGAGAAAATACACGGAATTATATTCGGCAATTCGCTGCCAACCGTACACAGAGTAAGTTAATTAATGTTAAATTAGGCCTATATGAAGAAACGGCTAGTGATTCTTTCCAAAGGTTAAATCTTCAGTGTTCACTTTATCCCAAATGACCTATAACCCGCTGCAACGCAGTTCAACATACATGTAGGTAGGCGGGCCCCTTAAACGTATCTGCTATACGAATAGTCAGCCGAAATTCCTCGGGAACGGATGCCACGTGGTGTGATGGTCGGATCTTGCACGAACATTTGTTTGCGTAGTTTATTGACCTTCCCCAACAGCCGTTTCGCCGAATCAAGAGAGCAGGTTATTAAACAAAAAAATAAATGGAGAACAAGTCACGGTTATGCAGTCATCGAACCTGCAGTTACCAGAAGAGCAGGTCTGTGTGTGTGTTGTAGATGCTCGGCGAAACATCGAAGACGATGAAACAAGATAACCGTCTTAAATTAAGATGCAAACGTCTGATAGAAAAATACTGACTATATATATTAAAGCTTTGCACTGCTCATCAGCTAATTTTATATGAGATAAGGGAATAAAAGAGCCAATGCTAAATATCCAGCAACAAAGTAGGGTGTTACCGCGTGTAACCAAGTTGAGAGGAAAATAGGCTTAGTAAATATTTTTGGGTCTGTTTTACTTTTCGATACGAGTGAAGTAAACAAATAATTAACGGTAATGTTGATACGGTTGACGTCACTAAGGACCACCGGAAAACAACAAAAAACGGTCTTTTCTACGAGAGTAAACGAACGATACTTCGGGTATTTTCGGCCGATGGTTAGTTCAAAACTGGTTAACACTATGTAGTAAACGGGTTCTCGAGAGAAAAAATTCTGCCGTCTGGTTATTATTTTTTTTTTTTGTTAATTTTTCAGTAAGGTAGCACTTGAAAAGTGTTCCTTTGAAAGCGGTATCGCAATATGAAATAGAGCGCGTGGGTTTAGTTTTACAATTAGATACCAGTAAATTTGTTACTTTGCGATACCAACAGGCGACGTATATTTAAAATATATATTATTTGACGCTGGTATTGTGAAGTAAAAAAGGCGGATTTGTTTAATTTTACTTCTCGAAACCACTATTTCGTGTATTGGTGCAGAGGTGTCGCTCGTTTGACTGTACCAATGAGAATAATCTTACTGCGACACCACACGTCTGTGATTTGTGTGTAGGTCCCCAAGACGTTGAGAGTTAAAAACAACCAATCACTGACAGTGAAACCGAACTGCAGATGTGCACCTTTTCACCAAACGACAGTGGCTCTATAAACACTGCAGGTTTGTTTCAGTTGGTTCAATATCTGTTTCAAATATTAAAACATCATTTGTGCCTAATCGGAGGCCAGGAACCTACAGTAAAAGCGAAACTAAATATAATATTTTCTTGACTCCTAAGACATACTTTTGTGAAACTGTTATTTTATTTTAGATAGGAGGGGAGCGGCTGTTTATTTAGTTAAGTTATATTTACTCTCTACTCAATGATGGGTGACCCTTCGGACACCTTAGACCTCACCGTTAGCATGATGCCGGAGGCTGAGGATGAATGTGCTCGGCTATCGACGGACGGCGGCACGTCGTGGGTCTCGACCCAGGGCCATCCTGGCGAGGTGGTGACGGCTGGAAGGTTGAGAGGGACAGACCCCGATTCCCCCAGTACTTTTCAGTTACCACACTTCAGTGCAGGTGGGGAGAATAGCTGAGGCCCTTGTCTTGTGCAACCCCTGACCTGATTGCACTGCCGTCGTCGCTAGCCCGTACTTCATGCGAGGCTCTTGGTAATCGTAACAATACGTTACAGCAGCAGCATTTCAAATAAATTAAAACCGCGTGAATACAGAAAACTTCGGAATCCAGCGAGCGTATTTGAATTTTTACCGATACAATTACTACGTTACCATGTCGTTTTAAAATCGGTTTCAAAACACTTACCGTTTTGAAAACGCTCCAGGAAACGGAAATCAAACCGATTTGAGTCTCAAGGTCGTTATATCAAAAATTGGGATCGTATCGGATTGAGTTACGGGCGATGCCATGGAAACGCAGATCGTGTTGAAAACGAATCGAAAGTAAACAATCACATACAAATGAAAGACTAAACAAAAATTACCATACGATCATTAAGAAAAATAATTTTCTTATCCATTTCATTTACTTAAACCATTTACTTTGCGTGTAGTAGGACGAAAAATGAACAGATGGTTGTATTAATTAATGAACTTCATGTCAATCAACATATATTTCAATTGTACCATCATGCAAATTTGTCCAACGAACTGAAACCTTTTTCTGTCGGATCCAAAGTTTGCGTGTAGACGGGTATCGTACTCAGTCGGGAATCAATACTCAATTCGTTTTCAAAACGATATGGAAACGTAGTATATGAAAGCTTGCGTAGACATTTCACGCGCCCTTCACATGCAATGTGCGGACACAGACTAAATAGTAATACAGACGTGAAATGACGTGGCAGCTCGTTTGATGAGAGCGAACTTCGCCGCTTATTGGCTGTCCGAGGCTGTGGATACAAGCCCCGTGTCTGTTTGGCTTCTGCATGTTAGAGTAATTTTGCTGTTGGCCTGGCTACCGGCTAGCAGGGTAGCTGCCTTACGCTGATTGGTGGTAGGCGTCTCCGCCATGTTGCTGGCCAGGGAAGCCATTTTGCTGGCGTGTGTGACTGAGTTCGCCGTCCTACCGGCTATTTCACTTCTGTATTCCTAAATATTCTGTGGTGCGGGTTAATCTGGTACAGACAACGGATCAAAATTGAAAGTTCGACACACCTTAGCAGTGGTCGATTGCTTCTGTTTAGGGGCAGAAAATTTTCGAGATAAGATTTTGCACCAGCTTGTTTCTTTGCATTACGTGCACACCTGCAAGTCTGCTTTGTGTTTAATGGCGGTGTATATTTGTCCAGAAACGTCACATATTTAACTGTGTCGAAAGAACAAGGTTACCACGACACAATATATCTTTGATTTGCTGTTAGAACTCCAAAGGCGCTGAGAGTTAAGGCGGCTGCCTACCTCACGCTTCAAATGCGTTGCAGTGTGTTCGTAAACACTTTTCTTTTTGCGAAACAGTTCCACGTGTGCCCATTGTACCAACGTACGAAAATAAGACACACTTCAGACAAGGTCGAAACCTCTATGCTCGGTAAAAATACGGCATTTTCAGACTGCCGTACTTCAAAATGTACTAACCGGATGTACAGATTGCGATATGCAATGAACTTTGCCTCAGGCTTTCAACCAATAAAATAAATGTACCATAGTAAAAACGGTTCCGCGGGAACCTTGCACGCTATTTCAGAGCTTGACTTGATGTGATGCGGCACTTTATGTGTGTTTCAAGGATGCAATTATGTCTCCACCATTTCTAAGCCTCTAACGCGTGGAAAGGCGGCCCCCTTAAGGACGTTGGACCCGTAAAAATTCCAAATTTTATATTTGTGCCAAACATTGTTCAACTTTACACATCAGATAACATGTAATTTCCCCAAATAAAGAAGTAGATCCCATAGTTTTAGCATAACCACTTATCAAAGTCACAAAATGGCAGTTGCGGTGTAGCCAAAACAATGAAAAATATTTAACTTGCAGCAACAAGATAATTCATATTAATACTTAATGATGAGAGCTACTTCATGACTATTTTGTAAACACAAAGCGATACATTTTTTGTTTTTTAAAAATTTATAAAAATGAGTACGTATTTGCATAACTTTGACTTTTGGCTACTACTAAAATTTTCAAAACTAACTTTTGTCAAACGTGTCATAAAATGCATTGCTACACTGACTTTCAGTTCCTGTGATTTTGAATTCATTAGTTAATTACCTGTTTTTGAGTTTGGCTACACCACAATGGCCATGTTGGGACTTTGATGCGTGATTATGCAAAAAGTATGGGGCCTAATTGTTTTTATTTGGGGAATTGACGTGTTATCTGTTGTGCAAAAGTTGAACAGTGTTTGGCACAAATATACAAAAATGAAATTTTACGTGTCCAACGCCCTTAAGCAAAGCTGGAGATGTGCACGTAGGGCATTAAAATAAATTGATGCCAAATTTTTATCGCAGAAATTTCCGGTTACTACTTGCAATTGTTTCTTGGCACGTGTAAGCCAGTCACTATGTTTATATAAACAATCCTTAAAGGACTTAAAAATATGGTGCATCACTAGTGCAGCTGTTAAAACGTACCACACATTTCAGAGGTCAGCCCACTAGGGTAGATTATTCAAGGTAAAGCGAACACTATTGAACTCCTGGACATTTTCCCCCCTTTGTGTTTATTTGTTTATTTCATTAACTTTACATTTTTGAAGTCCGGCCCAAAAAATATGTTCTGATTACCGTAGTTGGCAGTTGGCAAGATGATCGTCAGTACTGCGAACAGTCTACTACACATTAATGAGTACTAAATTAAACGAAACGTCAGTCAACTACTTGATTTTCCACAAATGCTATATTGTTCGTGTCCTTGACAAATCGTGCCCAGTGCTACGTAGCGCTAGTCTACCTTCACAGGACACAGACGTTTGTAAAAAGTTCTACTTTATTATTTTGTTGCATTGTCTTTGTTGTACCATGACAATGGAGTTGCGACACTCGTAAAGTCGTGGCGCTGCCATTCATAAATCATGGGCGAGGGAGGTCCGCTTTGTAGTTCTCGCGGTTTACGACCCGAGCATAGCTGGCTTGTACAATATAGGCGCAGTTTCATCTCCAGTATAGTGGCCTAGGAGTGTGTGTTGTTCTCAGAGAGAGAGATAGAGTGGGTGAATGGCGAGGTGGGAAGTCGTGGAACGTTGTTTAGTCTGCACGAGAGACATTAAACTGTGCACTGTTACTGTTACCTGAGCAATGTTGAACTCAACAGCTTTCGCCGACGGAATTTCTATTCGTATTTTAAAATTTTTATTTTTCTGTATTATATTCCCCTTTTTAGTGTCTCACTTACGGCTCGGTTTCAGTTACCATATTGGATTTATTAATTTTTTCACATCTAGGAATTTATGAGAAGAAAAAAATTGAATTTGCTATTATAGCTCAAATTCTATTTACCTCACGCTGCAGTAGAAGCATTGCAGTTGAACTTTTAACGTGTATTTAGGCTGCAATTAGTCCAGCAATATTCTTACATTTATTAATATGTCCGACAGATTGTGGCCTAAATACACGTTAAAAGTTCGACTTCAGTGATTGTACTGTTGCGCAAGGTAAACAAAATTTGCGGTGTAGTTGCAAAATTCTACATTTTTCTTCCTATGATTTTGTAAAAGGAAAAAAAAAAATCAAATATTGCGACTGGAACCGAGCCTTTAACACGCACAATTTCGTAGCACCTGGCCTGTTCCTGACGTACCGAAGCTCTCCACAAACGCTGATTATGGCTGCATATCAATATTACCAGTATTGTCCCAAAGTTCTTGAGTATATTACGCTAAATCAAGTGAGATTGTTTCTCCTCTGCACAAAACAGCTTCACAAGTACCGATCAGGCTTCCGTGCTGATTATAGTACAAGAACTGCTCTCGTAAATAAGTCGTAGAGCGTCGTTTAATCTGCACGATAGACATTAAACTGTGCTCTGCTAGCCATGTGTGTACCTGTGTGCGTATGTAATGTTTACAGTGGAGTCATATTCACTCATTGTTTGGAATTATTTCTTTTGTTGCAGGTAGTAAACGTTTTTTTTCGCAGACTTCCTGTGGTGACTTTTGGTGTCCGGTGAAAACCTTTTGAGAGGCAAGTTTATTAAATTCTGTGCATGTGACACTTTAGTGTCAAATTCACTTTGCTTTCCTTTCTTGATATGTTTTTTTCTTCAAGTTTATGAGGGTAGTATTGTTCCTTTATGATTTGGCGAGTAGCAGTGTAGAGATGCCCACGACTACAGTTTATGTGAAACTGCTCAAGTTTGTTCCACAGACGAGTGAAATTTTTGACAGCTGGTAGATGTCATTGTAGAAATTAAATAGAAAGTTTTATTTTTGTGAAATTTACTGAATGATCGAATGAAGATGAAACTGTGTCAGGAGCATAACGTATCCTAGAAAGAATCTGATTATTCACAGCAGACTACGGCTAACATTGTCAATAGAACTGGTTGCACTCGTTTGTGGTTAGACTGTTTGCGTTGCGTGAATTTAAACGACGAACCAGTTGTTTGGTTTTAAAAAAACAATCGTACAAGTAGTTTAATTTCAGTTCGTCCACAGAAGGTTACTAGAGACATGTTAATTGTTTCCAGCAGTTTTTAAAAATATTTTCGTAGCAGATGTGTGGTCTTGCGTGTTTTGTAATTGTACAACACGTGTATGATTGGGGATCTTAAGAGGGCATGGTACATAATTCAACGCTTAAAGCATTAATGTATAACTGTAGGTTTCTTGAAGCCAATTTGCGTAAATTAAACAATAGCAATCCTAGACAATAGTTTTAGCAAACGTTTTAAGCAAAATTGTTTCCAGTGTTACGCACTTCTGAGGCACAATCTCTGACGCCGGAACCTCGTGCATTTAACTGCGGCGCAAGAGATCACGTGTAACGAATTAGTAAATTTGAATGAATATTTACTCACAAAGTTGGCAAATACTATTATCTAGGATTGTCATTGAGTATTTTATCCATATTGGCTTCGAAAAAAGCGTAGAAATCAAATGATGTTTTCAGCGTTTATTTATCTGCCACGCACTCTTAAGTAACATAAACTCTGATATGTGTACTTTTTTTTAACCTTAAGCTCCGTTTGGCAATGGTTTCTCTTGTTGAATCCAAGTGAAATGTATTAATACGTGCGGTGGTATGTTGAGTTGTAGAGCCATGACTTTGTCGCGAAAATAATTTTCCGCCATTTTGTTTCAGTACCTTACGTGCACATCGGCAGCTATGTTTCATGGTTATTGGCAGCGTGTCTTTGTTCAGAAACGTCTCTCATTTGACTGCACCAATCAGAGTAAGGTTACTGTGACACCATTGTCTGTGATTTGCCAGTAGAACCCCAAGACCATTGAGAGTTAAAACTTGAAATCACTGACCCAGAAGCTGTACTGCACATGTGCACATAAGACATTGAAACAAAATGGCGCAAAAATCTTTCCTCCGCAAACTAGGAGCTCTACTGATTGTCTGAGTGTTTGATTTTCATGACCTGTGAACTAAGTCATGACAGAACTGACCATTCGAAAAACAGAGCCATAGCTAGGACTGAGTATCCGATAACGATAAGCTGATTGGTAGAGACATGAACTTTTCGCGAAAAGAAATTTGCCTCACTTTGTGTCAGTGACTTGTGTGCACGTCTGCAGACTTGCTTCACGGTCAGAGATTGGATGTTTTGACATTATGTGTTGTGGGGTTTTACACGCAAATCACAGACGTGTGGTGTTACAGTAACCTTATTGTGATTGGTACAGTCAAATGAGAAACGTCACAGTTCAAAGGCACGCTGCCAATATCTATGAAGCAGAACGGCAGACATGCACATAAGGCACTGGAACAAAGTGGGGCAAAATTCTTTTCGCGAAAAGTTCATGTCTCTACTGATTGGGAATATATTAACAGCTTTAAACTCTCACCTTAGCTGACTATTGCGGGCGTAGGAAATTCATTCGTGTGTGCTTTATTAATGTATGGTCTTGTTTGAACTACAGCTTTTGTTTATGTTTATGAATCGTTTACAGATATTAGGCGTGTAGCGTAAGTGTGTTGCAGCGTATTGTGAGTAAATTTTTGGTAACAACTGTTTTGAAAGTAATCAGAACATGTTCGGAAACACGGCAAAAATAAATACATTTTCTTTGCAGGAAAGAACATTTATTAACTGGCGTGCAATCTTTACCATTTTTCTCCCCCCCCCCCTCCCCTTTTTTTCTTCTTCTGAGGATTTTTAAGCGGTGACAATTTTGTTTGTAGGAAGTATCGATTTAGATCCAACGCTTTTGTCTGTCGTGTGTGTTTCGACTCTATTAAGTATTTCCGGAGCTATGGTAGTCTGTAGAAGTTGGTTTTAGCCTTTTGTGCCCAGCGATGTTGAGCAACGATAACACGTCGGACTCGCATTCGGGAAGCCTATTTCGCTACTCGGCTCCGGACATCCTGATTTCGGTGTTCCATGGTTTCCCGAAATCGCTCCAGTCCAATGCTGGGATGGTTGCTTAAGAGGGCGCGGTACATAATTCAACGCTATAAGCATTAATCTATAACTGTAGGTTTCTTGAAGCTAATTTGCGAAAATTAAACAATAACAATCGTAGAAAATAGTGTTAGTCAACGTTTTAAACAAACTTGTTTCCAGTATTACGAACCTCTTAGGCACAAACTCTGACGCCGGAACTTGGTGCATTTAACTGCGGCGCAAGAGATCACGCGTAACGTATTAGTATTTTTGGACAAATATTTACTCATAAAGTTGGCAAATACCATTATCTGGGATTGTCAGTGAGTATTTTATCCATATTGGCTTCGAAAATAGCGTAGAAATCAATTGATGTTTTCAGCGTTTATTTATTTACCACGCACTCCCACGCTCTTTAGTTTCTAATTTTTTGGCAGTGTATATATTTGACGCCTAAACGAGAGCAGATATAAAAAATCTGTTTGGCAGTTTTGTTTAAAATCGTCTTCCCCATGTTGGCTGATGTTTCAAGACAGTAAATACTATTGTTTTAGCTAATTATGTAATTAACGAAATTCTGGTTAATTGACTTTTTAGTCGAAATGGTATAATTTCTTGCTTTGAACAAATTAGCTATCACTAGAGACATGCAAAATTCGCGCTATCTTTTGGTAGCATACTGAACATCACTTTCCTATACGTAACATAACATAATCTGCGATTAAATTGGACACAAACTTTAATGTGTTGTCATTTACGTGTGTTACGTCTTTACAGAGATTGGCCTCTCTACCGTGTCAGCATTCTCCGCGGCAAGTCACGACAATATCGGCCAGCGTGAGACGTCGAACGAGGCTATAGTCACTTGGAGTCTAGTCAGCTGTCAGGAAATAACGCGAATTTTGCATGTCTCTCTAGCTATCACGGCAAAAACCATTTGAAAGAAAACTTACAGACAGATGTTTGATATATGCTCTCGTTTAAGCTTAAAAAAGTTATTGTCGCAAAAACAGTAGAAATTAAATAGCATTGCCTTCGAAGGCCATGGCCGACTCCTCTCGTAGCTCCTGTCATTGTACTTAGTTGTGTGTCGCCGTCTATAATGAACTCGCTGTCGACGAGACGTAAAGCCCACTATCCTGTAGCTTTTTATTTAGGGGTCCGTAAATCATCTATCTATTTAGCGTATTAAATTTAACTTATAGCTTTCTGATAAAAAAATTTGGCAAGATTTAATCGAAAATATTTCAATAGGGACACAGTACTTTACCTTCCATTGTATACATTGTATTCGAAAAATAAAGCGTAACTATGAAATCACTAATCTTATTTAAATTTTACGATAAAATTCTCTCTCGCCAAATAATAAACTCTCAATAACTACTAGTACCGATTTCAGCCAATAATACGCACGTAATAGTAAAATGTAATGATCCTATTAAGAAACATTGCCGGTTATTCGTCATATCCTTCATTTAATAAACAATAACTAATATTATTAACAAAAGATGTGACGCAGCCTCGTAAGTAACGTCTTCGGAATTGATAGGTTTCCCACGATTGCTAAACAACTGAGATGCAACTCTATACATGCTTTGGCACCACTGGTGGTGAGGTATCGCGAGTTATTGCGGTCGAGTCGACTGCACCCAAGACCGCACGTCAACAAGCGAGAGTAGCTCTCTTTCCAGAAGATAGTGAAGACTACGGTTATGCTCGGTGTTGGAGAGCGACAGGAAAGGAGGCTGGGCGACACAGCAGTTCCGGAGATGCCCCACATCCTGCTCAGTGGGCCGCGATGGTACACGTAGATCTCTCCCGTACGCTTTCCCAGCGACCCTCCCTCGCACGACTAAACATCTGTCTGGGGCCGCGTATATTGTCTACTATACAGTATAAGTTTGCCTGATTTAGACATCCCTCTTCTGAGAAACACGCGCAACAGCTCCACTGTGTTGGCCCTTCAAACGTCCTGACTTCTTGGAAACGCATGGTTTCTAAGGGACTGCTTATAACACACTTTATAGATTAATACGTAGAGATGATGGTTGATGGTATACCGCGATAATATTTTTGTAACAACGTAACCCTGAAAACGCTGTAGTTTCTCGCAACATGTATGATAGTATGAAAACACGTCTGACACTTCGTTGCTGTTTGCAGACCAATAACAAGCATTAAATGTTATAATAGCAGGATTATTATAAGCTCAGTCAAGTAGGGTAACAGCTGCACTACAGGGGAATTCCAACAATATCTTGATAAGCTAAAAGTACGTTGAAACCCAGCAAACAGGCAAGTTTTTCCGTAATAAACCATCATCTCTAATTATACCACGTCGCACGTTTCCTTCACTTGACTCTGCTCGGCATTAAAAGAAAACTTTTTTTTTTTTTAGCGTAGCAGACCTAAATAAAGAATTTTACTAACGACAACTTCCAAACAGTTGGACCGTTAGGGACTCAAATTTTTCTCTTACTTTGCTAGGCTTCAATATAACATGTTCATATCTGACGTTCTATGGTCATGATCTTTCATTTATTTCAAACAATTGCAAATAACTTAAAAAAAATATTTTTCAACAAAATACTTTGAAAAAATTTGAGACTATACGATACACAAATTGGCCAGAGCATTTTTTTTTTTTTTTTTTTTAATAATGTACAGTTTGCTAGGGAAAAATTATTTTGCTTCATTTTGGCTTATTTTGACAACAAAATATGTGCTACTTCAGGGGTGAAAATCTAAAAATTTCTTCGGTGTATCGCAACAGAAAAATTCAGATACAAACGATGATATAAAAGTGTTAAAACTGCCAGAATGAATTTCTGATATATATATTAATTTGCGTTAAAATAAAAATATTTTCGAAACCTTTGCTAAACTAAAAACGAGGCCTTAACCTTTCTGGATATAAATACCGCGATACTCCAGGATTTGAAAAGCGTCCAAAAATTATAAAACCTTCGGTCTATATGTACACAGACAGAATATCACACCACCTACACACACAATTTCGTAACTTTTACCTTTTACACAAATTACGCTTGAAAATAAAACAAATTTGTGTTACGTCATATAAACAGGACCTGTTACTCTCTTACCCACATATAGGCTACCGCTATCAAGGCCTTGCGCATTTCAATGACACGTAAGATGGTCAATAAATAAAATATTCAAGGAAAATGTACTAGACCTGAGGGAGAGTGTACTAGAATACTTAAAACTTGCAAGGAATAAGTACAAAAGTATTGACGGTTCACGATATAGTAATCAATCACTTTGGAAATCCTAGTTACTGTTCTCCTGTCAGATAATTTACAGTTTCTTACACAGGATCGTCGCAACTCTTTTTGCCACCCTGTGCGCAACATTCTTACTGTCCCTCCCCCTTTCTTTTTTCTTCCACTGCAATAAGAAGTAGCAAAATTGGGATAAAATTAAGTAACAAACACATTAGTTCATCAGTTTGATTTACAAGATAAGGAATACTTTGCCGATAAATTGAGTCAAGAATCATACTAAAGGATTTTAATTTTTCAGACTGGCCGCCCGCCCCCGCCGCCAAACTTTTCTGCCGCCTTATGCACTCGCCCGGTTTGCACCCCGGTTACGCCGGCCATGTTCCTACCACTTTTTAGCATAAACAAAGCGTCGTAAGTTACATTCAAAGTGTATAGATTGTAACGAACTGATAAGTTAATATCTTAAGCCACAATAAATATCCTTTAATAATTTTTCTAGACACGATGGTCGTGAAAATTACTCAGTTTATCACGAACAACCCATAGTTAGAGATGATGGAATATCGCAAAAATGTTTTGTATCAACATACCCTTGAAAACATTGTGGTTTCTTGCGACTATTGTGATTGGGCGTTATATGTCTGACATAACGTAGCTGTCTGTAGACCACGGCCGTAGAAGAACAGGTCTGGACACTCGCCTATCTAACAATGTATTTTGCTTGACCCCCTTGTTGTTTGGCTGTAGTTCGTAGAGTTACCGAGAATGTCGTACTTTTTGGCGCTGTTTTCCGGGTGGTCGGACTCAAACTCCGTCCACTTTTTTCCATTGTTTAATTTATAAAGTAAATAAATATTGCTAGAGCCTTTTCTTAAATTTGTGAGCGAAGAAAGTATTTCATAAATTGATAAAAAATACGTTTTGATAAATTGTTTATCTTAGCGGAAAGGAAATGGGCGGAGTTTAGTCCGACCGCTGTAACATCAGCGCCAATAAAACACAATATTCTCGGTAACTTGGTGAACTACAGCCAAACAACAAGGGGGTCAAATATCCAGGCGAGTGTCCAGACCTGTTATTCTACGACCGTGCTGTAGACCAATAATAGGCATCAAATATTACAATAGCTAGAGACGGGAAAAATTTGCGTTTTCACTGACCTGTAGGCTAGCCTCCAAGAACATCTGTATAATCAAGCAGACTTTGTCTGCTCACTGGCTGCTCGATGACGCAGTGATATGGGCCTGCATTCATTTACTTCTGTACTATTGGCTAAGCGACTTACAGGAAGTGTCAAATAAGTCACGGGCCAATTGCGAAAGCTGGAATTCTGGCTTGTGGCCAAAAGAAAACGCGAATTTTTCAGGTCTCTAACAATAGCGGGATTCTTGCTGGCTCAGTCAAATAGGGCAACAGCTCCACAAACAAGCGACCGCCAGTCCTCTTTTCATAAGTTGAACGTACGTTGAAATCAAGCAAATAGTCAAGTTTTCTAGCGATAAAGCATCATCTCCACCTATAGTTGCGGACACGCTGTGTCTGCACGGACGAGACTTCGCCCGACCTTGACGTGCTGTAGTGTTGTGCGAATGTGAATGGGACAGCGGTATCCCGCCCACGCATGCTCGGCGCCAGACAACACAAGGCGATGACGCTGTCGCGCTTGCCGTCTTCTGGGTATTGACGTCGGCGCGGAGGTGCGAAATGTCAACGCGTACGTGGGCGCTGTCTTCTTCAAGGTCTTCTGATGCTCGCGAGCAGGATGCAGTCGCTGTAAGATGCACTCTGTTCCGTCATCTTCAGAAGACTTAGAATTAACTCTAGGCTGTTCGTGGCGAAATTAGCACTTTTGATGGCTATTTTCTTAACTTTAATATTTTATTTCATTACATAAAACTGTGGGAACGCTATAATCTATACACATTATTAGGCTACTTATGATGGCAGTAGTTATCCACATGTCCCGAAAAAACCGCATAATAAGCATATCACGGGAATCCTGGTCTGAATTGGAGACGACAATGTCAGAGGCAAAATGTTGTACGATGACATTTATCGTAGTCAGTGTTGTAACATAGCATTGTACTTAGTCCACTCTTGCGCTCCACGTATATCTTATCTTTTGGGGCCGGAAAAATTCGCGAGTTCATTGACCTGTAGGCTAGCCTCCAAGAATATTATTGAAATCGTGCAGACAGCAGCTGTTTATTAGCTGCTCTGTGTCACTATACCGTGGCACATTTGATTATTGCACAGAAGAGATCGGTATACGCTGCAGCTTGGAGTCTAGTCTCTAAACTTTACAAAAGTGGCAAAATTTCCCCAACTGGCCGAAAAAGAAGTGACTATAATTTCGAAAGTGTTCATATTATCGGGATGAGCCTATACATGCATAAACAAACACTGTTGCGGGATTTCCGGTGCGGCTGCTCCACGTTAGCCAGACCTAAGATAAATTTTTGAATGATTGTTGCAATGGGAGTTTACTATACGAATGTATTGGTTTGTGGAAATACGCTATTGCTCAGGTTTTGTTGACCAAACTTGTGTTGAATGACGAAGTACAAAACCAGATAAAAGCAATCCCAGAGGAGTTCGGTAAGTCATTTATGTTTAACAGCAAGGATTCTAGAATTCAGTCAGATTTCGACAACACCCAGACTCGAAAGACGGACATAAAAACATCAGATTCTCAATGTGAAGAAAAGATGGAATTAGGCAAATAAACGTGGACAATGGACAACAAACGACAGAAGACACGCCGTTTGTCTACGAAAAGAGCACACACTTCAGACGACTACCCTTAAGTACTTTCAAGACAACACACATATTAGAAATCCCCTTTTAGGGCACGTCAAAATGGGTTAAAACGGGGTTTTCAGGCTGCTATAGCGGAAAACATACTAGCCGAATACATGTGAAACCACTTAAGGGCAGTGCATTGGACTTTAGTAAAGTGATTTCGTAAATAAAACAATAGAGTCACCACTTAAAGTCCCATAGGAAATTTGTTTTTTCGCGAAGACAGCACGCCTTAAGCGTAGAGGCGACGCACCGTTGTATGGCCCATACGACGTCGCCCTTAGCACCATACCTCACTCACACAAACACATGTGCCACTAGGCGGGCCCCTTAAGTGTACGTTAATCAAATTACTTTACGATAACTGTACAATAATTAGAGACATGCAAAATTCGCGTTATCATTTGGTAGCAGACTAAACTTCACTTTCCTGTACATAACCGAGCATAATTTGCAATTCAATTGGCCACGAACTTTTATGTGTTGTCATTTACGTGTGTTATGTCTTTACAGAGATTGGCCTCTCTACCGTGTAAGCATTCTCCGCGGCAAGTCACGACATTATCGGCCAGCGGGAGACGTCGAACGTGGCTAGCACTTTGAAAACTGTGTGTACGTTCACAAGCACTAGTTTTTATAATTAGCTGTCATAACATTGCCTCTGTCAGGTACTAGATAAGCAATGTAACATATAAGAACGAATTGTGGGAGTGCCGGTGAAGATGTGAGGTGGTTTTGAAGCAGCGACAGATTGCAAGGGCGGGAAGTAACTAGAGTGCTTTGAGAAAACCCGCTAGCCAACAACAACGTCCGCCATGTCTCCCATATACGAAAACTTCTACGTCGACTGTAAACATGTTGATAATCTCGGTTGTATGAGGAAGTGGTCATGGGTTGAACGCCGGTATAATAAGGTTTCTGTTGAAGAATGGAAGTGTGTAGGTAAATTGTCTGGACAAAAACCAATACGAGAACAGGTTCGCATTTACCAGCTAGTGGAACCCAAGGGAAAAAAAACGATGGGGCGGGTTGAGGGGGAAGGCACGAACCGGGGAACTCTTACATGAGCTCTGCAGAGCGCAGGGAGTTCGCAGAACTGTCGGAGCTTGGTCGCGCGCGGAATGCGACAGGTAGAGTCGGATTTCATCGACGATTGGTCGGACTTTTCGCGAATTCGCTTCGACCCTCCTCCTCTTCCTCCTTCCCTCCC
Source organism: Medauroidea extradentata (assembly GCA_003012365.1). Classification (NCBI taxonomy): domain Eukaryota; kingdom Metazoa; phylum Arthropoda; class Insecta; order Phasmatodea; family Phasmatidae; genus Medauroidea; species Medauroidea extradentata. Next base: position 35,665 of record PNEQ01051100.1, read on the forward strand.
CGTTCTCCTTTTCAACGTCATCTTCCGTTTCCAACAACGAGTTTTCTTGTTCTGCTGGAGGAGACATATCACGGTCCGTTACGGTTCGGTTACCTTTTTCCTCTTTGTCGTATAGGTTCGTCCTCGGCTCGAAGACGATTGTCAACTGTTGGTGCGCTGCGTGCGAAGCCAAGCTGTTTCCTCTACGGCGGGCGAGAAGCACTCGTCACGCAGTCGTGTGTGAGGAACCTTTCATAGTTAGAGCTGATGGTATATCGCGAACATTTTTTCTGCCAACATTCCCTTGAAAACCGTGTAGTTTCTTGTGACATGCGTTATTGGTTTATATACGTCTGGCACAACGTAGCTGTCTGCAGACCAATAATATACATTAAATATTACAATAGCGAGATTCTTATTGACTCAGCCAAATAGGGCAACAACTCTCCGTACAAGATAAAGCCAGTAACCTTTTCATAAGCTGATAGTTCTCATGTTTGTTAATCATGTCGGCTTTACACACTGTCAACAGTGAGCCACTCGTTCAGTATCTCATGTTGGCTCATGATTCCGCGGTCTGCCGTGGTAAGCGCTTCTGGACAATAATAAAAGTTTTTTTAGAGTGGCCAATCGTTAGGGACAGGAAAATTTCGCGAATTCAATGACCCGCATGACAGAATCCGCTGTTCTATACATACTCTAGCCCAGTCTATTCGTTCATTGTATGTTGTTCCACTGAGTAGCAGCTAGTGGACAAATAGTCGGGGCTTGGGTATACATAGGATAATTGATTCTAACATGCAGGTCATTGAATTCGCGAAATTTCCCCATCTCTACGATCGTCTGTAAAGCTGCCACATACTTAAATAACATCACACTAATGAAATGAGTTCTGCGCCATAAGTGGTAGGACGTTGTAGCTCTCACGTATATTGATGTTATACCAGCTAATCACAGACGTGTGGTGTTGCGATAACCTTATCCTAATTGGCGCAGTCAAATGAGAGACGTGCTTCGCTAAATCACGTTGCCAATAACCATAAACCAGGGATGCAGATATGCACGTAAGGCACTGAGGCAAAAGGTGACAAAATTATTTTTCGCGAAAAGATCATAGCCCTAAATGGCACGTGGACTCATTGTGCCTACCGGTCATGTGACAATGAACATGTGTTGTGTAGACCGAGGTATATTATTGGAGAATACGTTCCTTGCCTCTCGTACACTACTGCTCCTACATGTCTGATGCATGGTCCCACGGACAACTCATTGTTGAGTATAGTCACTGCTGGAGATGATAGGTAGAGACACTGGAAAATCGCGAAAATGTTTAGCATAGTCTCCAATGAACTATAGTATATTAACCGTGACACGTGTGAACAGTTTTGTGGCGAATCACACACGGTGTGTATTCAAGCTGTACAGTTCTAACTGGGCTTGTTGTAGAGAGAAACAATGCTTCAAGTAAACCATAGCCAATATAGATACAAAACATTCAGTGTTATATACATCGTGTTGGAGCCTAGCAAACAGTCAACTATTCCCACGATTTTCCAGTGTCCCTAATGATAGGTTATCGCGGGAAAACTTGACTGTTTGTTGGGTTTCAGCGCACGTTCAACTTATGAAAATATTACTGGCTTTCGCTTGTACTTGGAGCTGTTACCGTATTTGACTGAGCCAATAAGAATCTAGATATCTAGAGATGGTGATTTATCGTGGGAATACTTGACTGTTTGCTGAATTTCAACTTAACGTCCAGCCTACCGTAAGATTATTGGCTTTAGCTTGTACGTGGAGCTGTTAACATATTTGATGAGCCAATAAGGATACCACTCTTGTAATATTATATGCCTGTTATTTGTCTGCAGACAGCTACGCTGTGTCAGACTTGTATCACTTAATCGTACATGTTGCGAGATACATCAGTGTTTTCAAGTGTATGTTGGCACAAACTATTTTCGCGATATTTTATACCATAATTAGAGAGGATGATTAGAGGTGGTGAAATTTCGCGAATTCAATGACCTGCATTTTAGAATCAAATATCCTACGCATACTCAAGCCCTGTCTATTCGTTCATTGTCTGCTGTTCCACTGAGTAGCAGCTAGTGGACAAATGGTCGGGGCTTGAGTATGCATAGGATGTTTGATTCCAACATGCAGGTCATTGAATTCGCGAAATTTCACCATCTCTAAGGATGATTTATTGCGGGAAAACTTGGCTGTTTGCTGGGTTTCAACGCACGTTCGGTTTACCAGAAGATGACTGGGTTTCGCTTTTTTGTGGAGCTGTTTGCCCTATTTGACTGATCCAATAAGAATCCTGCTGTTGTAATTTTGATGTCTGTTACTGGTTTGCAGACAGCTGCGTTGTGTCAGACGTGTATTACCTAATCATATGTGTTGTAATTAACTATAGCGTTTTAAAAGGATATGTTGACACAAAAGATTTTCGCGATATATCATCCTCTCTAACCATCATCTCTACCGATA